>CM062292.1:163927619-164104673 GCA_031216915.1 Pictodentalium vernedei
AAATTAGCTGCCGTTATCTGAGATATTCGCTTCAAAGTCAGAACTTGTGTGTTATAAATCCACTCACTATTTACAGAATAAGTTTAATTTTGTTAATTTTGGTGGATGTGAACAAAAATATATTTTTCTGACATTTGATTTATCGGCTGTCACCGCAGCTTCCGAATTGATCTAGATCAGAATGTGACGTTTCGATTGGCCGATTACGAAAATGGGCGAAGTTTAGTCCTGTTGACGGATCCATGACATCAGATGGACAAATAGTCCGTCAACGGAAATCCGTATGGAACGCATGTTCCCTACGGATTTGTAAATATGGAGCTGGAAGGGAAAGTAATTGGCGTGTAATAAATTTAAATACTGTTGAACACATTGAAAAATTGAGTAAATATTTATGCAAACGCAAGTATGAACTGTGACCCCCGTAATAATCATATACTGCATGGCATGTGCGGGTTGCTTTCATTTCTATAATTTATCTTACAATCAACATGTATTTTGTCTGTATTAACTCCGCAACTGTCGTGTATCCGACCCCCTGATACAGATGTTTGTATCAGGGGGTCGGATACAAGCACGTTCCTTTCGCGTGAGTTCCATTTTTTTTTCTTTTTGTTCATCCGTACGAATAAATAGTTCGTTATATATTCGTCTACATTCTTGTCTTATCCCCAATATATTGTAAGATAAAATGATTATTACAATTATGTGGATGTACAAAATATGTATCCGAGTCTCGCTCCGGGTTCTAAGGGTAGATCACGACTCGTCTTCGACTCGTCGTGATCTGCCCTTAGAACCCGGAGCTCGACTCGGATACATATTTTGTACATCCACACAATGGTAATAATCTCTTTATATTGGACAGATCGAGAACGTAATATGCGTGAGTATTAGAATTCGCCGTCAACAAACTCGACAAAAGGACAAAACGCCTCTTAGTTAACATCTAGACATAAGCAGTCCCCAATGTTAGCGACATCGACACCTTACAGTACTGTGAAATCACCCATATGACAGTTTAAAATCTACGAATGAAAGTGAAGAGAAAGAAGCATAAGTAAACTTTTAGTCAAATGATGCCAAATTCGATATGAATGGACAAATAAAACAGTGACTGAAACTTTACCACCGCTTCTTACGCCTTTTCGCAGAATTTGTGGGGAAATTGCCTTACTTTTGGGATAGAGTGTTTCCTGCCTCCTGCATTGTACATTATAAATCGGTTCCAACAAATCTTTGGATTTTACATCGGTGTAGCCACTGTGTCGATAACTATTCCTTACCTCCCAGGTTATTTGGTATCTGAAGATCGGATCAGAACTTCACAGAACCGATTTAATTAATGCGCATGTTGGTGTTGGTCAGAGTTTCAAAGCGGGCTTAGGTGGGGTCGCATTTATTAGTGCACCTTGTCTGGAGCAGGTGATTCCCAATCAAAAGTGGCTTTGACTTCTGCAAAAAATGTAATAGATTTCATTGAATCGTATCAGATGGAACTCGTACTAATGGTTTCAAAAACCTAACCTCGTCCAGGATTCGGGGAACCGGATCCTGCAACAAGACTGGGAATACACACTGACAACTGAATTCGATTGATTTCCATAAGTAATTTACAAATAATATTTAAGGCCCCGGGAAGACATTCCATATGTTATCTATACACACTTTCACTTGTTTCGCGCGGGCATTCAAAACATTTCGATTTTCGCCGTGCAAATTTAGACCATTTTCGGATTGTCACGCCCTGAGAAATTTTCCGAATTTGGATTGCAAATGTTGTGCGCGTCCGTAATGTTCGAGTTATCGTCCACTCACTCTCAGTCCTATAATACTCTCTCTTCGATAGTTTGACACAATGAGTTATATGAAGATTATAAAAGCACCGGTCCCCGTAACATGATTTACCCCGAGACTCGCAAATACTTTGTCCCGAAAAGTACTGTATTATTTCTTCCTAATCAGGAGGGTACACTTGTTTTCAGGGGAGAGATGGGGCTGGGTCAGGGGTGACCAGAGTTACGGACAAGTTTGCAAGTTTGAGAGGATGTGTGACAGTGTCTATAAAATTATCTCAATTTCGAAGTCGAAACAGAGCTTCTGTCGCAAGGAGTGTTCCTAGCCATCTATTACGAATTATGCTGCAGTCGACCGGGACTAGGGCGTATATTTTCGTGTTTGATTAATAGTAATCATTCCATAGCACTCTGTCATAATAAGTTGAAATTCGTTCCAAACAAGTCTTTGTGGGCCAAATTGTCTCTGAGGTTCAATGAATTTGACACAAAATATACATTCAGTCCATCGTCAGAACAGCGCGTGGTATACAAAGCGTACGTACAGTCGAAGTGCAAAGTATTACTACAACGTTGTTGCTGTATACCGACCAGTGATGACGTGAAACTTATCGAGGTTTTCTTGCCGAAAGCAATCGATCATAACATAACTTCTTGTTCAGAAGTGTACTACGATGTCAAGCAAATCTACTATCGTGATTTACGGTCGGCATTTAGACTTTATTCGAGCTATCCTCTTTGTGTTCACTGCTAATTTACAAAAAAAACCTGAAGTCAGTGGTGTCATTCTAAATTGGCTTAGATACGAAGAGATATTCAAACCTGGCAACTATTAACGAGTCGGGGCTGAGTTTGAACAGGAAATTCAGGCAATTGTCCAAAATCGTTACGACGTAAAGTAACTGTCACCTCCAAGAACAGATACACCAATATGAAGTTCACTTCGTTCCCACATTTTATCTTACAGTCAACATGTATTTTGTCTGTATTAACTCCGCAACTGTCGTGTATCCGACTCCCTTGATACAGATGTTTGTATCCTGGGGACGGATACAAGCACGTTCCTTTCGCGTGAGTTTCATTTCTTTTTCTTTTTGTTCATCCGTACGAATGAATAGTTCGTTATATATTCGTCTACATTCTTGACTTATCCCCAATATATTTTAAGATAAAATGATTATTACCATTATGTGGATGTACAAAATATGTATCCGAGTCTCCTTCCGGGTTGTAAGGGTAGATCACGACTCGTCTTCGACTCGTCGTGATCTGCCCTTAGAACCAGGAATTCGACTCGGATACATATTTTGTACATCCACGTAATGGTAATAATCTCCATGTACTGTTGCGGAACTTGAGGAAATGGCTGTCAATCTCCCTCCTTGTGATATAATGTTCTTTACCTTTGAATGTTTATAAACTACAAAGCGATGAAGACAATAATCAAATAGACTTCTGCTTGGTAATTATTAAATGAAAATATATTTCTCGCAATTTCCACACTGCAAGTGAATGCAAATATGAATTTCTCCGCTATAACACGTATAATCCTAATGTTAAAGATCGATACCTGTGTAATTTGTTTTCACTAAGTTTACTTTCATCACTGTCCTCACTTTTGTCAAATATGAACTTCTCTTTAATTTTTGGTAATTATATAGTCAACACCTTGGACTACACACTTGTTAACCAATTTAGCCTCAGCCTTTTAATCCTAATACACATTACTTCGAAGGTCCTTTACTCGGAAAGACCGATATTCCGAAGACCCAATACTCCGAAGGGCCGATATTCTGACTGCCGAATACCCCGGGAGTCCAATATTCCGGCAACCCAATACTCAGAAGGTCCGATATTTAGACCACCCAGTACCACAAAGGTCCGATATTTCGAATACCCAATACTACGAAGGTCCGATACTTCGTCCACCCAATACTGCGAAGGTCCGATATCCAACTAACTGCCCAATATCCCGAAGGCCCACTACTCCGAACGTCCTATATTCCGAAGGTCCAATACACCGCTGGATCAATATTCCGAAGGCCAAATTAATACTTCGAAGGTCCGATACTCCGAAGGTCCGATACTCCGGAAATCTGATGCTTCGATAGTTACATCTGATACTGAAACTCCGAATTATTTAGAATTAAGGACGTAAGTTTTTGAAGACAAGTAAACATTAGCTGATCTCTGAAGTCTACAAAAAATACTTAACTGTTCACACTTTCTCAACTCATGTGCCAGCAGACCGCACTCTATGGTTGAGTGTTGGTCTTATTTTTTAACCCTTTACCAAACGTAACGGTCAAAACGGACCAGCGCTATTCACAAAAATCGTCAATTAATTTTCATTATTTTTTCATTTTTTGTCTCATAAACATAGGTTATGACCCCTCATTGGAACGAGCTCGTTCCAGTGAGGGGTCATAACCTATGTTTTTGAGACAAAAAATGAAAACAATTAGTTATTCAAGAATTTTGTTTGCAAGTGTCGTCTGCTTTTCATGGTAGGTAAAGGGTTAAAATGATTTAATTAGGCACGCCAGTATATTGGAAAGGCAAGAAAGAGGCAAGACAACTTGGGAAGGCAACGTTGCCAGAGGATCAGAAGGTTCCAATTGGATACGTTTAGTACCATACACCATAGACCACGTTCGTGAGGCGTAGTTTGTAACGTAGTACTTGCATGTCATGGGGAACCAGCTGAATCGACGGGAATTAGCACAGCAACAACAAGGTCTTGAAACTAGAATCGTTGGACTTCGGAACTGATGTGGTGAGTTGTCATGCATTGCATATGACAGTAAGTGCATTTATGGTCCCTACTAATGCCAGTGGATCGAAATTTAATTAATAAAATATTACAAACTCAGGAGCAGTTGAAGAGGAACAGCCAAAATACCATTTGAAATGCAATGGTTTCGCATTACATTTTTACAGGTGAGATTCGGGAGTGTTATGGGCAAGCGTTGAAAGCGAACAGATATTTTATTCTTCACTTTCTGGTGAGTCATCAAGCCTGAAAATAAGCAATCTGTCATTTGCAAAATGAGGTCAACAGAGGGCGAATTTGCTGATGCTATCCCATATAGTGTGCCAATTTATCCTCTGGGTACCTCTTGCCGTTTAGACTTGAGACCATGATTCAGAATGATGTTCACAGAGGGTAAAGTTAGTGATGCTACCCTGCTGTGCAGAGTAGCATCACCAAATTCACCCTCTGGGTGGGGTCATTCTGCAGATGATAGTCTGCTTATTTTCAGGCTTGTGAGTAAGTAATTGTTTTTATTTTAAAGCCCTGCAAATCTTAAATTCCAGATCGAATCGAATCCCGGATCGAATCAGATAGATTTCGTATCGAATTTCAAAATGAATCTTCCGCATTTCAAGCCGTAGATATTTCACCTCTGGTTACGTACCAATATCCCGAAGGCCGAGACGCCGAGGTACGATATTCTGAAGCCTAATACTCCTGCGGTCCGATATTCCGATAGCCCAATACTCCGAAGACTCGATGGTTCAAAGGCCCAATACTCCGAGGTACCGATATTTCGAAGGCCCAATACTCCGAAGATCAAATTCTCCGAAGGCCTAATACTCCGAAAGTATTGAACTTTTGGAGTATTGAACTTTCCGAATAGCGGTGCCTCTGAGCATTGGGCCTTCGGACAAAGGAACGCAAAGACAAGTGCAATATCTACAACTTGATTCAATTTGAAATTCGATTGGATTCGATAGCTTCCATCTGTTTCGATTCGATTTAAGATTTGCAGGGCTCTAAAATAAACACAATTACGTAATCTCATCTACTTAAGAAGACCACAAAATGAAGTCTAAAACTATATGTTCGCTTTCAAGGCTTGCCCACAACACTCTGGAATCTCATCCGACGAAAAGTAATGCGAAAACATATCATCCTTAATGGTATTTTGGCTTGTTTCGCTTGACTTACTCCTAATTTCGAAAAATCTTATTCATTAAATTTCGATCCACTGGCATTAGTATGGGCCTGAAATCCACTTTATGTCTCGTGGAAACGTAATTAATGAGTCCACATCAGTTTAGTAGTTCAACTATCCCAGTTTCAGGATCTCGTTGTTGGATGAACAATCTCTGGGGTAAAATAGTGTTTTTTGATCCCTTTTAGTCGGGCGCTCATCCTATATTTTATGCGATATTTTGTACCTTGGGCCTTTTTTTAATGTCCATGAAAGAAAACATACCCAATAATTACACTTTACTACACGACTGTTCTATGAAATCCCCATCTAGAGCAACACCAAACAATGAGGAAACGAAAATCGTTGACAGACTATTTTTAAATGGAAGCGAAATTTCACTGGAATTTTCTACAAATCGTGCATCGCAATTACAGTTTGAATCGCTAGCGATAGCTGAAAATCGTCCCCTCAGTTCCAATGTGTTCTATGTGCCAGTAGGCACATAGAACATATTGGAACTCATGAGACGAAATAGTAACACGGATTCTCCTCGTAAATTTGGTTGGCGATAAAATGTTTGTGTTGATAGTTGTCAAATGAATTGCTGAGTGTCCTAATAATAGTTTTTTTTTATAGATGTGAAGGCGTGTATTAAACACAGAACGACACACGCGTGTGTATGGGTTAATCGATATGGCACTTGTGCCATATCGTTTAACCAATTCACACGCGTGCGTTGTTCTGTGCATTTATAGAGTAAGGAGTTAGTCGCGACCTGTTCGTCAAACCCTATTTTAATGTTTAACCCTTTTTAAAAATGATTTCCCGAATGGCATCGCACTAAATGATTCTGAAAACAGTAATCACTATTGTTGTGTGCATTCAATGTCAGCAGATAAAATACAGATATTGAGAAATATGCTAGATACACCATGCATGGAATCCGGCCTACTTATAAGAACGCCATGTAAAAATGTATCTGATTGGTCATTTCGTATCTGATTGATGTTATGATGTGAATGAAAAGCTTCGAGACAAAATAGTGTTAAGCAAAAAAGTAAACAGACCGCCGAAGATGATATTTTTCTTTAAATATTTTAGCTTCATTCACTCAATTCAAGTTTAATTGTGGTAAAAATAAAGAACACAACTCTGATAGATAACGTGGAAAGCAATCAACGCCCGTTTCTGGAGTTTTCCCAAGGCTCGCCGAAGCCTTCTTGGGCAGAGGGTGGTGGTATCAAAAAGGGTAAGCGACTTGGGTATGAGTTAATTGGTAGAGCGCTAAATTATTTTTTGGTCATCAGAATTTGTTCACAGGCCTTTGTCTTGTCACAATTTATGGGAGAGTGCCTGCGGGCATTCTCCCATAAAATTGTAACAATGCAAATCCTTGCAGGCTAAATAATTTAACTTCAAAGATTATATGAAGTATGTCCATTGAATACAAAGCTTTTTATTTGGGGTCGCCATGGTTTCGATTAAAGCCCAAATATGGGCTTCCGACAATCTACCAATTAACACCGAGAATTTACAACGTTTCATAAATTGTAATCTCACACTCAACATTATTGACATTATATATGCTACAGCATTGCAGATGGCACTTTGTTCCACTCAATGGGCGATATAGCTTTAGAAATCTTTCTGCCGATTGTATAACTTCTTTGCTCAGTGATTATCGGCCATACTCCATCGTTATACCTAACAGTAAAAGCCACCCACCCATCCACACCTTCCCCACCCCCATCCCACACCAATCTTCATTGGCAAATACGCTAGAAACGAATACTCGAGAATTTTTCAGTCACTGTTCTTGGAAAGAGTCTTTTTCAGAAATGCACTTCTGGCGGACAAGGACGTGCGCTGCCCCCCCCCCCCCCCCCAGCTCCCCGCTTCTGACACCCTTGGGTTTTCATTCGGCGCCCGTGCAACAAGCGAAAAACTCCAGCTCGGGGCGTTGATTCCTATCCTCTGCACTCCACCTGCGTTGTGTTTTGTCTTTTGAAAGGCAGATTTACATTTGCGCAAACGCTTATGCGTATCGGTATGGAGGGGTTAAAAACATGTTGCGTAGAAAAATTTACATTTACATCGCTAGTAGACTATGGGTAACGGAGAAGTAAATTTGATAATCTTCCCAGAGTCAGGATAAAACCATTTTAGGACATCAATAACCAGGCGCGCAGCCAGGTATCTATATTATGACCTTTCGTTTTTTTTTTGTTTTTGTTTTTTTTTTGGGGGGGGGGGGGATGGGGAGGGGGGGGGGGGGCTCGATCCAAACATTTTTCGGCCGTATGCATATGACGGAGTTCGAAGTCTTGAGTTGGAGAAATATATGAAGGTGGTGTCCCTCTTGCGTTGGAGAGGCCGGGGGAAGGTGTTTTTAAAAAAAATTCACCTGGGAGGCCCATAGAAATTTGGAAAAATATGATCCAAATGTCGTTATTTGGAGACATTTTCAGGCCCAAAAGAACGTCAAGCGTTGTATGTCCTCTGTAATTTCGTTTGCTTAGACCCCACTCAGATCATAGAATTCAGGAGTTTTAGGAAGGTGATGGAGCTTTTGCGCCCCCCCCCCCGACCCCTCAACATTTTCAGACTCAAAAGAACGTCAAGCGTGGTGTGTCATCTGTAATTTCGTTTGCTTTCACCCCACTCATATCATAGAATTCAGAAGTTGTAAGAGGATGGTAGGGATTTTGCGCCCCCCTCCCCGACCCCTCAACATTTTCAGGCTCAAAAGAACGTCAAGCGTGGTGTGTCAACTGTAATTTCGTTCGCTTACACCCCACTTAGATAACAGAATTCAGGGGTTTTACGAGGATGGTGGGAATTTTGCCCCCGGCCCCTCAAGGCTACGATAACAATCCTCTCTGTCGCAGCCGAATTCTTCTTGCCCAACCAGCCAGACCCACTTCTTCGTTCCTTTCTCTTTCCGGCATAAAACGCAGGAACATGGTGTGATCCAATAGCTGCGATTGTTGATATTGACAAACGCTCCACCTTAAAATTTCCAGATAAAGAACTTCCCACTTAACTCCGCTCATTTGAAATTCCACTCAAATACATTACAACAGCCATGGTATTATTAGTATAGTTGATAGTATTTAAAGTACTTGATTGACTTGATGTGTACAGAATATAGATCCATCGCGTGGAAGAAATGTAATAAGATTCTACAAAGAAAGAGTTTCAGATTAATTCTATCCGCATTGAAGTAGAGTATCTAGTTCTTCTAGGAAGCCAGATGTCATTAAAAATGTGTTTAACCGGATAAAGAAGAAACTTTAACAACGCAAAATGTTTATAACAGTCAAATACGGCGGTGAGTAACGTCTGTTTTATTATTATTATTATTATTATTATTATTATTATTTTCAATTGATTAACAGCACCGATCGCCTGTTAACATTTCAGTCTCTCAGCTCTGTGTTCTGAGTGGTGTTGGGGCTGTTGAAATGTATGGCCTTCTTCATGACACAGAGTTGCCTAACTTTGACTTCGAGTTTTGTTTTTCAACAGAAATTAACCCTTTGAACCCTCTGTCGCTGGAATGGTATCGCATTCGTGTAACACTTACAGTGAGATAGGTCAGTCCAATATCAATATATAGGGAAAATAAAATAATAACTGCAGTCTGCAGCCACCCGGCTGCAGACTGCGGTTATTATTTTATCATCAATGCCCCGTGTATAGACCTCTTATAATAAGACAAAAATGGCACGACATTATACCTTGGAGCCGAAAAATCGGTCTTGCGAGTTCAAAAGGTTAAGGAACGAACAATAGAACTGGACACATGCACGTTAGGAGATGTAAAATAAAGTTTGGGTTGAAATTGAATGTAAAGTATATCGTTATTTCTCTTTCCTTCCATCTTCCCTGATCGCTTCTTTTACCTTTAAATTACTGTCAGTTATTACTTGAAACCGTCAGTTTCTTTCAATAGTACTATTATACAGTTTCCTATCCATGATGCAAGGTCTTCATGAGTACCTTGATGACACTTTTGGGGTGGGGGCACTGCTGTTTAAGTTGAGATCGCGGTCGCTGGAGTTTACAGGAAGATTGGGAAAGACAGTAAAAAGCAGTGCCAAATGTGTTATTTGAGTGTAGTGAAGACTCAATTAGAATGTCCAGAATATTCGTCTAACAGTATAAGATTCACTGGGTGTATAATGGGGAAGTGGGATGAGAGATTGAAGGATATGTAGGTGTTGGGTGAAACAAATAAGAGAGCCAGTATGCTTATCAGGGAGAGTGGAAAAATTGGGTACGGGATGTCATCAAACAGTTCGTTTCCGGGACTCGTCGCCTGAGTGCTAGAATATACTATGTCCCCTATGGGACATAGAACATTCTAGCACTCAGAAGACGAAGAGTTGGTTGGAAAGGCGAATCGTGGGGTTAGGGAAGCATTTGGAACAGCTGATAAAAGCACTATGCTTGCTGGTGATTCCTTTTTATATGTTACATAATATGGAGTTTACTTGTGTTTAGAAAAGCAAACAGAGAATTTCGATAAGATCGCGTCTGAGTCGCGATTCGGTCGAAATTTTATGTCCGTTTTTCTTCACACAGCCCTTATAGAATCTCACTTGCCGAAAAAAGGGGCGAGAACATTGAATTCTAGATACTATTATCGTAAATCGGCTTTGATTTCGGAATATCATTTTAGTTTTGAAATATCGACCTACTGGTGTCGTGATCGTACACCGATCCTCTGAGATCATCACAGTGCTTTATTTTATGAACACATTGCTCCCCACATTGATGACAACTGAAATTAAATATTGTTTGAAGTAAAGCTTTTCGTGAAATCGAGTCGGCTGGGTGGGTGGGGTGTGTGGGTGGGTGGGTGGGATGGGTAGGGGATTGATCAATATTTTCGAACTTGGAGTCTAATGGTACCCTTAGACTGTACGTTGTGCATTTGAAATGATTTCCCCTGCAAATTCATGCCTCCTAAAATTACACAATTTCATTTAATCTTTTACCGAGTATGGATAGAATTGATGCTTGGATACATACAAGTCAAATATAATTGAGAAATCGCCAACGGTGAAGTTGTGGCTGCAGTATATGAAATACGTGCAAACACTGATAAACTTCATCCGAGCAGAGCGCACGGGAGATTGGAATCTGCATCTGGCGAGTACTAGAGACATGCTCAGTCTGTTTGCTGCCACGGGTCATATCAATTATGCAAAAAGTTGCCGTCTCTACCTTCAGGTTATGTTGGAACTACCAACGAATCATCCATGGTTGTATAATTGTTTCGCAGAACATGGTCTACACGTTGCTCGTAGGAGCCGTAGGGTTTGGGCAGGATTGTCCACCGACTTATTGATCGAGCAACCTTTAATGCGATCCACAAAGAGCTGCGAGGGGTTAACCAGAGGCAGAGGTTTCACAGAGTCAGTTCGATGGAAAAGCGAACGATTTACATGGAAATTGGCATGCAATACTTAAACTATGTAAGGACCAGATACGGGAATACTTGTGTCGTATTCGATGGGTATGGCCATGGTCCATCAACTAAAGACCATGAACATCGTCGTAGGATGGAGAAAACATGTGCTGATGTCCAGATGAACGAAGCGGCAGTCGCCCATAATAACCAGCAACTGTTTCTTTCAAACGAAAAAAAAAGTCTCAATTCATCGAATTGTTGACCACCTTACTGACAGCTGATGGCCATACTGTTCATACTAGTACAGGTGATGCCGATACACTCATAGTATCGTCCGCCCTAGATATTGCCTCGAAAGGAAACACTGTGAAGGTTATCGCAGACGATACGGTTTTACTGGTCATGTTGGTGTATCATTAGAAGTATGAAATGGCTGACATATACTTCCAATCTGAAGCCAGAAAGTCCGAGAAAGGTGAAAGTATGGTATGGCTAATCCGGGACATTTCGAACAAAGTGGGAGAAGTTACAAGTTCCCACATATTAATTGCGCATGCATGGGGTGGTTGTGACACAACATCAGCTATTTTGGGCACGGGAAAACGAACATTCTGAAGAAGTTAGTCGAGTCGGCCGAAATCCGTGAGATATCCTCCGTCATGCATGGTCCTGGTGTTACACCGGAAAGAGTGGGCGAAGTGAGCATAAGATGCTCCTGAAAATGTACGGGAGACAACAAGGTGATTCGCTGAATACATTGCGGCATGCAAAGTTCATGGAGATCGAGGCATCAAGCAAAACAGTGGACGAAGCACAGAAACTACCTCCTACGGAATGAGCAGCTAACTACCACAATCTACGAGTTCATCTCCAGGTAATTGGAAAAGCCTGCAAAATGACATATTGGTCCCGGAGTCATGGGGATGGGAAAGGCCGTTTTTCTCATGCCAATTATGACCGATAAAGAACCAGGATCGGACGAACTTCTAAAATTTGCCCGATGCAAATGTAAGCTGTCATCCAAAAACTCGTGCTGTACTAAAGTGTGTTCATGTCGTAAAAATGGTCTGATTTGTGTTATGGCATGTTCTGGTTGTCGCGGAGATGGCTGTCAGAACCAAGAAGAGGTTATAGTTGAAAGCAACGACGTCTATACATGACATTTGGATAGTAAAATGGGGACTATGTTGACACATATGAAATTAAGGTATACAATGTGAGACGTCATTGAAAAAAAACTGAAAGTGTTATTTTGAGCTTGTTTGCTGCAGTTGTGGCGGCTACTTCGCCAATAATCCATGGTTATGTCGATTGATTACAACATAAACATCACATCCCATTAGTTTGGTATGGTATAATGCTCTCAGAATGGAAAAAATCTCAAAATATTTGCCAAACCGTGAGGTTTCAGTTGAATTTTCGATTTTCGACGCCATCTTGGATAAAAAATTTGCCAGAAGGTGGATTTTTGCGGATTTTGGATATGTTGATCAAGGTATTCTCCCGAACAAAATGATACTAAGAAACCTTCATTAACAGTTTGTTCCAGGTCCTATGCTTCATCGACCGGACTAGTCGACAGGTCTTGTACATGTCTCATATATGTGTGTGCGCATGTATATGTGTGTATATGTAAGCATAGTAACGTGTAAATTACTAACTAGTAGGATGGTAGAGCTGGGTCGCTGAAATAGAAATCGAAGACGAGTTCTTGGGAAATTAGTGTTTATTTACAACGACAGTACTGGAACTCTAGATACAGCGGTTACAAAGGTTCACGAACAATCGGGAGCCTCCGACTGGAACGTAAAGAATGCACCTTCTGGGGCATCTCCCTGACAGAATAGTTACCAAATGATACAAGAACTGCGTTAAAACACACATAAATTACACAATAGATTAACAAAAGCCGCGATGATCGCTGCCCCGACAAAATACTACGAACAATTAGCTTAGATTAAACAATGGCTGATTAAGAGACGCTTGGTGAAAAGCTACCGTGAGTTGTTCAGATTTGTCATAAATAAGGTTCTTTTGAAATTAACTTATCTCTTTGTAATGTGACATTTGATAGAATTAGAACATAATGAAATACAGAAATGGGGGAAACCGTATTTGAAATGAATCTAATAACATTGAATAATTCATCGAAATTGAACTCGTATGAAAATCATCGCTACGATATTACCCCCTTGTTATGGAAATATGGGTACGGCATCTTTTGAGGAAAAAACCTTTATAACGATGACAGAAAATTGGAATTTCCACAACAAAATATTTTTAAAATCAAAGATTTAGGAAACGGCCATAATTTTACAATATGCGCCGGTCGAATAATTTTTATATGGAGCAATTGTTATAGTTTGTGAATGAGAAAAAAAAATCGTTATAAAACAAAGCAAATGAATAAGCACCAATCACATTCCAAAATAAAAATTTCAATATGAAACAATTTGAAACAGTCAAGAAGTGAGAATTCTCCAAGGCGCGTCTCTGGATGCCATTTTGAAAAATCTTTATGTTCCATTAGAAGAGTACAAACGAGGCGAGAGACATCCTTCATATTTTCAGGTGGTACCTCAAAGACTATGGGTTTCGGGTAATCCATTGTGTGTTCTTCGATGAATTTTTGTTTACTTTTGGAGTTCAGATAAATTTCACACATGCCGTTAAATTCCTTGAATGAACGTGGATACTGCTTCACAACAGGAATTGTCTCTGGTGGTCCCATCGGTTGTAATCTTTGTGCCACAACTGTATATTGCTCGTTTTCAACACTTTCCAATATACTTTTAGCGGAAACTGTGTTGATGTTCCCTCGAATGTTCAGCTGTTCAGAGATGAGTTGCGAGCTTGGGAGCTGGGGTCAGCTTAGTCAACCCACGTATTTCATGTAGCGGGTCGCCCAACCCATTTGATCAAGTATTGTGGTTTGCCTGAGCGACCCATACGTTGTTGTATAATTTTCTCTGCAACTGGATGATTCGCGTAAACATCTTTTGCAGGTCTTTCTTGTGCATGGGTGGTAGAAATCTTATCCGGTTCCTTGAATTTAGAATACACTGGCATGGTGTCCATCACATACACAGCCTCGTCCTGTGTAGTTTTGGAAACAGGAGTGGCCTGAATAGATGAATGAGTGGTTGAGGGGTTGCTGTAACGCCAGCGTCAATGGAAAATGGCGGCTGAGCTGAGACTTGTACAGCGGTATTCACAATTTCTACATGTAACTCCTCTGGTTTTGGGGACAATGGAGACACACATTTCTTTGCCTTCACCTTTCTCTCGAAGAACTCTCGTTTTCGAATCTCGTCTCTGGGGCGAGGAGAAAAAGATTTGTTTTTCGTTGTTTGTTTTTGCCATTTCAGCGTTAAACTGACTTCCCCATTCTCTATGTTGATGTTCCAGTTCAAACGGTGATGGCCGACGTCGATAGTGAAGAGGAGAGCCTGGATATTCTCTGGTATAGTGATGGCCATTGTTTCGTTTCTCCACCAGGATTCGCTGCCTCAGATTCTAACACCAATATAGTAACGTGAAAATTACGAACTAATGGGATGGTAGAGCTAGATTGTTGAAATATAAGTCGAAGACGAGTTCTTGGGGAATTAGCGTTTATTTACAACGACAGTACTGGAACTCTAGATACAGCAGAAACAAAGGTTCACGAACAATTGGGAGCCTCCGACTGGAACGTGAAGTATGCACCTTCTGAGGCGTCCCACTAACAGAATAGTTACCAAATAATACAAGAACGGCGTTTATATACATATAAATTACACAATAGATTAACAAAAGCCGCGATGATCGCTATCCCGACAAAATACTAAGAACAATTAGCTCAGATTAAACAATGGCTGATTAAGAGACACTTGGCGAAAAGCTACCGTGATTTGTTCAGACTTGTCATAAATCAGGTTCTTTTGAAATTTACTTAACTCTTTGTAATGTGACATTTGATAGAATTAGAACATAATGAAATACAGAAATGGAGGAAATAGTCTTTGAAATGAATCTAATAACATTGAATAATTCATCGAAATTGAAACTGAACTCGTATGAAAATCATCGCTACGATATAAGTCTACAGGTGTGTGTATGTATATACACATATATATATGCATGCATCCCGACGAACCCTCCTGAATGTGTTTTCTTATTGATTGATGGTCTGACACAGAACAGTGCTTGATAGTCCTTGGGGGATGACAGGTAGACAGCCAATCTGGCTATGTCGTCTCGCGGTACACATGCTTATTTGGGTATTGTTGTGTAATAAATTTGTATTTGTATTGTATCCTGAAAAGATGCCTTTATTATATCTCGATGTGCAATTTAATATGCGTGCATACCATAAATAAACTATTCATTCATTCATTCATTCATTGGCACCATTGGTACCCGACAGCATGCACAGTAGTCGTATTGGAATGTTACTTTCCGACATTCGACTTGTTGGGATTGGTGCTGTGAGGATTACACTCTCAGACAGCCCATCCCAGAGGCGTGCAGAAAGAGTACAGTTTAAAACTTTAATTCACCCGATAAAGACCGATTGAAAGCATATAAAAGCGATTGTCAGCAGACAGCTTGAAGTACCAACAAAAAATACCAAAAACGTAAGTTAATTAACACATTACATGTAAAACAAGAGCGACTGAGCGGTTGGCTGCTTCCATTCAACCACGCTCAAACAAATGGGAATAACCAACCACGATACTACACCACCAGAGTAAATTGTCCGTGTGGACGTATCCCGTCATTATTCTACACACACCGTATGTACACGACACTGAAAATATAGTACACCATGCACGTTTTTATAAAAAAAACAGAACATTTGATCATAAACGGGTTGACATGCAGACTAGCATGCGTACAGTTAAAACCAGAAGTCCTGTCACGAAATGCACACAAATAGCACGTCAATCTGAGCGTTAATCTACGCGATATGACCATAGTAAGACCATCAAATTCTGTACATATGACCTGTGCACAAGCAATATTTCAGCCAATGGACCTCCGGGTAACCCGGAGGTCCATTGGCAGAAACATTGCCTGTGTTTGCTATGAGTAACCAGGAGAACCTGCCGTGCTTTGGGTGCCATTCGATATGGCAATTGCGCGCAATTCCTACGCGCAATTAAGATTAGATAAGCGCACAGTTCGTGACAGGACTTCTAGTTTTAACTGTACTTCAAGAAATAGCCACCTTCAGCTTGTGATGTCTAAACTGCTGTGAAATATGGGTGCCTATGTTGCACCTGCTCCGTCCATCTGTGATGTCAGAAACGTCTAGTTAAAATTAACTTCGACAATCTGGTGATTCACTTCAGAGCTGGGTCAGCAATTGTGGTAGAGATAGGTGGGGTAGAGATGGGCGGTATTAGGATTTTGAGTTCGGTATTGGTTTCGGTATTTTTAGGGAGTATACCTTGGTATCGGTTTGGTACTCGGTATCTGACTTGACTGAGATTTGCTGACAGTACCAGAGAGGAATTTACATCAGAAAAACAGAATAAGTTGTTGTAGTATCATTCTACCACAAAGCTATAAATGCCACTACAAATGAGCTCAACAGTGGCACTCTTTTACGACCACAAATCATATCTACGGTAATTTTGTAACTTGTTCTAAACGCACCTTAATGTTTAAAGACCTATTTCAGGCCTTTGCGATCTCAGAGCATGTGCACTGACTATGCCATCTTTAGGAGGTTTTGCTGACAAAAGACAAATCACCTGTGCAGCGATTTCTAGTCCTGTATTGGCTACCAGAACAGGCACTCATGACTTAATTAAAAATCACTACCAAGCAATTAGACATGTCCACTGAGGGATAACAAAAATGAAAAGAAAATCAGTCAGTTCTTTCATGAAAAGGAACCGTTCAACTGTTATTAAGCCTCAATAAGGACTAAAAAAGCGAATGTAGGGAACTTTGAAAATTCAGACGGTTTCGGTCTTCAAAGATTGGTTCAGTTCGGGGTTTTGGTATCCCCGTGATATCGGTACCGGTTCGGTTTTTCGGAATATTTTCCATCTCTAAGGTGGGGCGGGGATGTTTATCACAAATCAATGAAGAGTACAGGGTAGTCCAAGACCCTAACGGGAGGTATCGGTCATTAAGGGCGGCACTCTAGAACCCTGTGAGAATTTACTATAGGAACCAAATCCTAATGGGTATAGGGAAATTATTATAGCATTTTTCTTTCTTTGGTAAATTCCTATAGGGTCCCAGAGTGCCGCCCTTAACAACTGGTGTCTTCCAGCCCATCACAGAAGTGTATGACAGTGTGCTCTTGTGCTGACTAAAGAATACCTTAGTATGCATTAGGGGTGTCAACCGGCTTACACCTAGCGACTGACATGCTCATTTTTAAAAACAAAAGTTTAGTCTTAACAGCTTCTAATGCTGATGGCAGTGACCTCAGGTGACAAAATAATTCATGCACCAGAAAACTTCTGTAACGAAGACCACAGTACACGATATTTTGTCCCCAAATACACAGGTATACAGGCTTATTCCTTTTAGCCTGGTACACCAGCATATTATGGGACAAAATATTGTGTACTATGGTCTTGACATGATGTGTTATGGTGTACATCGGGGTATTTTGGGACAGAACATGGTGTACTATGGTCTTAATTTACAGGGGTTCCTGGTGCATGAATCATTTTGCCATCTGAGGTCACTGCCATTATCATTAGAAGGTGTTAAGATAAACATTTTGTTTGTAAAAATGAGCAGTGGTGTAGTTGGGGGTGGGGTGGTAGACACCGCCAATACATGCCTGTATGTATCGTGTGGAAAAGAGTCTTCGAAATCGAGTCGCTCTTGCTAGCATTGTTTTTTTACAAAACTAGATTTGATACTCAACTCACACACACAGAGTTGGTCCTGAAAACGGAGGTCTGTAGTACCCGATTCGGGCTACTGGGAGACCAGCAAAAGCCAATACTATAAAACTTTAACAATTGTATTTTCTAGAATTGTATTTTCCACCTATTAATATAACTGACTAAAATAAATCATTATCTTTTTAAAAGATATGGCAATTTGCCAACTGGCATATTGCCACATCTTTGAAAATCCTAATGGTTTATTTCAACCCATTTAAAGTCATAACTAGAAAATACAATTCCAGAAAATACAATTGTAAACATTTTATAGTATTGGTCCCAGCAGACCAAACTGAAGAACCGGTAGGTCTTAATTAAATAAGAAGTGTTGTCATAACTAATGCATGCATATTTTATTTTTTCACAAATAAATTTTTAAGATTCCTTGAATTTTTTTAACTATCATACCGCCTCACTAATATTCCCACTACTTCATCAAGACATGCCTTCGAGGAAGGCACGCCTTGATGACGTACATGTAGTTGTAGTATTTTCTCAGTCGGGACTTACTAAGTCATCATATTCGGGACAAATGAGGTTCACACTCCCCCGCCCGCACATCAAATGATAAGCTTCGCAACGCCCTGAACATGAGTATCAAGATCATTATAACAAGGTGCCACGCTACCGATATCCCCCGCCAACTAAAACAATCATGTATCTTCCACAAGTTTCAGTGTAAACAAGTCGAAAAGGCCATAACTCTAGGAAAAATGACTGAACAAAACATGTTACTTGTGGATATCCTTCACCTCATGGTGGACGGACTGACGTACTGACAGACGAACGAACGAACACCATTGGTAGAGAAAACCTGTTACCTGTGCATATCCTTCACTCCATGGTGGTCCATACCTATAGAAATATAATTGGACAAAAGCCGTTACTTGTGAATAACCTTTCTCCCATGATGGTCCACCTGCATACCAAAGATCATTCAAATCCGACACCCACTGACCGAGATACATAGGTCTAAAGTTGTTACGGAAGGACGGACGGGCGGACGGACGAACGAACGAACGAATTTTCCAAGTCGAAAAAGGACTGTTACTTGTGGATATCCTGTACCGCAAGATGGTTCATCGGCATACTAAAGATCGTTCAAATCCGTCATAAACTACTAAAGTTATCACCCAGAAACCATAAAAATTTAATTTTTCTAAGTCGAAAAAAGTAGAAAAAAGCCCATAACTCTAGAAAAAATAATTGAACAGACCCATTCGCTTGTGAATATCCTTTCCCCGTAATAGTTCATCAGCACACCAAAGATCATTCAAATCTGACATGCACTGATGGAGGTATAGAGGTCTAAAGTTGTTACGGTCGAACAAATTTTCAAAGTCGAAAAAAGCCCACTACTCTAGAAATAATGATTGAACAAAACCCATTACTTTTGAATATGCTTTCTTCCATGATGGTCCATCAGCATATCAAAGATCATTCAAATCTGACATGCACTGACCGAGATACAAAGTCTAAAGTTGTTACAGACGGACGGAAGGACGAACCCCATCGCTAGATCCCCCTCAAACTTCGTTTGGCGGGGACAATTACTCAGTTTTCTAAAAAATTAGCAACATACTCGATTGTGCCCAGAGATATGCACGGAGAAAAACGGTACAATTTCGGCTGCATCTGCCACAGTGATTAATTAGCGTTTTTTACTTCTGATTTTCTAACTGAAGCACTATTGAACAATATTACTTCCGATAAACGTTTTGAAAAATTAGAAGGATTGAAGGATACATCTGGATGGGTTAGGTGTCAGCCGAGGTGATAGTAAATGCCACACAACCAAGTTATTAAAACATTTAAGCTCTTTTCGTTATTTTACTGCGGGCGAGTGGATAATACAGTCTGGTAATCTTAATTGATTTCTTTTTTATATTGATCAATAGACAGACATAATATCTGTCAATTTCTTTATATTTTGTGATATATTGAATGAACTAGTCTTTCAGTAAGTAACAGCGTACAGTTATAGCCAGGGAAAGGGACTGATTTGGATATCATGCCTCGACAAAGGCTAGACAAAGGTCAAAACAAAACACTTTCAACCCAAAAGGCCTATGGACAAAAGAAAACCTCAAGAAAAATGAAAAGATGAATAAAAATATTTAAAAAAGAAGAATGGTTTAACCCTTTACCTAATGAATCGCCCGCATCCACCCGCGAAATTAGCAAATTGAGCAGTTGAAAAAAATTAATTTTTCAAAATATTTCAACAAAACCATATCATGGGACCCCTCATTGGAACGAGCTCATCGAGCTCGTTCCAATGAGGGGGTCACATGATATGGTTTTGTTGAAATGGTTTTGAAAATTATTAAAAATAATAATTAAAATAATAAATTTTGATATTCTCTACGTTGGGTGAAGGGTTAAAATTCTTTTTGTTTGTCAATATTTACACTTTTCTTTCTATTTCATATTTATTATATCATTAACTTTTTACTCCATATTTATTTGTTTACTGAAATGGTAGTAGACATGGGCCAGTTAATATTTTCAATCCGGGTGCCTTGTGGAAATATTGTTTTATCTCAACATGTCACTTAATTGCAACTGTATGTCAAAATTTCCATTGAATAGCAGAAATCATCGACTAGAGCTTGCGAACCTCAAATTCCGGGTCGAATCGAACCAGACAGAGAATTTCGAATCGCATAAAATCTCGAATCGAATCTCAACCCTCTTTAAGTTTTAGACATTGCACCTTCTTAAAACTGTAAATGCACAGAACGACACGTGCGTGTCAATGGCTGAATCGATATGGCACGAGTGCCAGCGCGGAAGGATAAAACGAGAGGCCATAGGCCTTGAGTTTTATCCTTCCGCGATGACACAAGTGCCATATCGAATAACCCATTCGCACGCGCGTGTCGTTCTGTGTTTATTACACGCCTTCACCTCTATAAAAACAATTATTAGACGGCCATTCAGCAATTCATTTGACAACTATCAACAAAGAGAACACATTTTATCTCCAACCTTATTTGCGAGGGGGAATCTGTGTTACTATTTCGTCGTCTGAGTTCCAATGTGTTTTATGTAACTACTGGCACATAGAACACATTGGGAGATTTGTTGCACGATTTGCAGAAAACGGCAGTGAAATTTCGCTTCTATTTAAAAATAGTCCGTCAACGATATCCGTTCCGTACATGGGTGTAGAACAGAGTTTCATTTTCTGCATGGTTTAGTGTTGCTGTAGATGTAGAATTCATACAACAGGCGTGTAATAAATATTACCACTCTCCGCTCAAGTATTGTATGCAACGGCAAATCAATCCAAAAGCGGTGTATTTCAGAACGGAATCTTAGGAGGTTAGGATGCAGAACCTCTTGAACTCTTCTTCTATCATCAGAACTCCCGTACATGAGACCCGATAGTAGTAGGTGAACGATGGGTCATGACACATTGGATGGACCGCGATATGAACCCCGGAAGTGGTGTCATAGTCACTTGACACAGTAACGTCGTGTGGATGTCATGGTAGCCTGCATGGTCGGTCATGTTGTGATCTCATCACCATGATGGGCGGTATCGTGCGCATGCGCAGCGCGTTTTGTTAGGGTAACATGTGTTTTCGTCGCCCATTTTGTTTAAGGCCGCCATCTTTGTTTCTAAGGTAACACGTGGTTGCTATGTAACCCATTGTCCTACAATAGAAAGGGGCGTGTTCTGGTGGTGCATTCGATTCGGCAGAAGTAAATCTAATTAACCAAATAGACCCTACAACTGCTTATTTGGCTTGAATTGCCCCTACAATCCTTGGTTTCTTCGAGACCTCCATCTTTGATGGCTCTTGGTCGCCATGAGCCTGAAAGTCTTCTAATATAGTAGGGTTGAGTTCTGGGGAACTGTTCGATTAAATGGGTGTATTTTTACTGGTTAAAATTCTTTCAGAAAAATCTTTTCTTTTTCTGCCCACACAGGACTTACTTCCTTTTTTCCAAGACATGCTTCATCTATATTCTTGTATTTTTATCTGATTTACCCTACTCGATTGTTCCTGAGTAGACTCCAAGAGAATTGAAGAGCCCTCCACTTGGACAATTTTGGGCTTTTTGATACTATTTTTAACTTTCTTGGTCCGTTCTAACTAGTTCTGAATATGGTTTTACATCAGTTTTGTAGTTCTGGGGTACTGTTATAGAAAGGAAAGACCTTTAATTCGGAACAGTGTTACATCCAATTCATGCCAGTGACGAGATTACCACTGGTCATCCCAGGCTATATTCTGACTGCTCTCTTGCCACAATTCCTTGACCTGTTCTACCTATGTTATGACTTCTATCTGCTTTGAACTACATATTCCGATTTCCCGAGTCGTGTTTGTGTGCTAGTGTACAATGTGTACACACATGCTGCACATGGGCGCATGCTAAATATGCCGATTTGTGCCTATGTGGAAATAAACAAAGTGTACACAACACATGCGACTCTTAGATTCATCTCTGTATTTGAGGATACCCATGACATGATGAGGTACTATTTGAGGATACCTTTTGGGGGATACTTTTTGGAAGATATCTATCTGAGAATAGTTATGCTTCCTAACCCATTTAGCCTCGGGCTTCTAGACGACCCCGCCACTGCTGACCTGTCCATAATCACAACAATCTGTCGTGTGATGCATCGCTGCTGTATTCACCCAACACTATAGTCTTCTATCACCCTTGCAGCATTGTAGATCTCACTGACTTGCAGAACTACTACAAGCTTACTTTGCTTAGTAGCTACCCCTGATCTGACTCGATAGCTGACCTCAGTCAGCTGTTTCGCTCCATTCATCTAATCCCATATAGGTCTTTATATTACCTTGATCTAGTGCATGCTAATTAGATTTATTCTTGTCGAATCGAACGCACTCTCCGGACAAGCCTCCACCATCCTATTGAAAGACAATCGGTTACATAGCAATCGTGTGCCACCCTAGAAACCAATGACAACCACACGTGGCATCACTGGACCTCGTGCCTATGACGTCGCTTCCGAGGTCCACTTCGGGTCCAACCAATATGACACGATCCATCGCTCTTCCACTACTCCCAGTTATAGAAGAAGAGTCAAAGATGAGACACTTGGTAAGATTTTGAGAACATCTCGACACTTCGAAAACTTCCAAATCGGGATGATTTCGAATCGAATTGAATTTCGAAGCTTCGCAGGGCCCTGGCATAAACCTACACTAAAATACTATTCATTTCAGCTTTATATTGATAGACTATTGATTATTTAGCTTTGTTTGTGTGTTAATCGGTTTTGAACTGTTTGTTCCCTTTTTTTCCCATATTATGAGATACAATATAAAACAAGTAATAAAATAGTATTAAAATGAAAGATTGTTTTATGTCGTGGGACCATCGAAAATATCTTCCACCAAAAGATGGAAAATAAAACTTGAGAACTTTAGTCAGCCTACATCACTTTTTTGAGGATTTTTGTCCTGACGGCTTCGATCATGGCGGCTTTTATCTAGGGGAGGGGTGTTTCTACCCCGCATCGATATATTACGCTACCGTCGTTTCTTAATCTGTTGCAATGTGCCCAAGAGACAAAATATTTCTCCAAAAGTTACCCTTCAACTCATATCGACATATACTATATTTATTATATATCGCCATAAATTAAAAAAAATCGAAGCAGCTGCTGCATTCTAACGGATCTTCCATTAATTGAGATTCCTGTGTTTAAAGTAGGAATCATAGGGCAATATAGCAGTAATCTGTTACAGTGTGCATCGAATGTCAAGGCAAATGATTCATGGGGAAAATCTCACAATAAATACAGGCGCTATCGTAGAGAATTACGAATCAGTGCAAAAAGAATAATTCCAACATTCTGTAATTGTCAATTCTCGCATCTGGTTTTGGGGTGGGTTGTGAATGTAGACTAACATACTAGTCTAGCTGAGCTAATTTCGATCATTTTGGGGGTTCCCGTTAGTTCAGTTGGTATGATGGCAGAACATTTAGGCCTAGGCTATTAGGTGTCGTAGTCCTGAGATCAACTCCAGAATTTTCAGTTCCGTGTCTCACAACTCATAATTTTATTTCCGCCACACATGCATAACAAACAAGAAAACTTACAATAACATAATGTACTTAATGGTGACATAATAAAAAAACAACCTCTAAACCAAATCAGTGCGTACAACGAAACACGCATGTATACTGCAGGGCGATGACACAGCCAGATTTGCTGACAACCTGTCTACCACATTGTTGTTATTTGTCAGTGGGGATTATAATTACAAAATAAATGTGGATAATTATAAGTAGGTGTCGTAATACATCGGCTTTCCAACTTCTTATTTAATTAACACATATCGGACTTAAAAATCGTCATGATGGAGCCCCAACATCCTCAATCAGGGGCGGCGGACTGGGCCAAGAAAAGTTACCGGGGACCCCGGAACCGAGAAAATTTTGATTTTTCTAACCGAACGAACGCTGCTTCCTTGTATGTGAGTGGTCAATAGCAGTTCACATAGAGGACATTTTGGTGTCATTTTTGTATCATCTTCAATACACATTCGGCAAGAATGGTATCAACAGTGGGTGGGTGTGCGCCACCCACTGGCCACAATGGGAGAAAATTTTGATTTTTCAAATTAAAAGAATGCTGTTTCCTTGCATCTGAGCTGTCAGTGGCAGACTAGACTGCTGGTATATCGAAATCTTCTCTATGTGGACTGCCATTGGCAGTCCACATAGAGAGCATTTCAATATACTGGCATTGTATGCAGTCAGATACATTCGCATGTTTGGCGTTTTCACGAAAGTTCGGGCACCAACAGATGTTGGGCTACATCAGTTTGGGGGGCCCCAGGAGGAACCTAGTAGAAGGTCCACCTGGAAAATTATTGAGAGTGTGTCACCTCCCTACCCCTACATCCTCATAGTTACGCCCCTAATTATCCGTGCCCGCCCCTTTATCCATTGTATTCGAGAGGTGTTGGGTCCTAACCATAACCACCGCCCGCGTTTTTTTCTAACCATCATACCCGGTGCTTCTTTAATAAAGATTTTGCTGATGAACCCCGAGAAGTGAAGCAGTGCCTGTTCACTGCGGTAAACAGGCTCTGTTTTACTGGTAAAATAGGTCCCAGGCACCAATTCTTGGGAGATGCAAACCCTCTCTAAAATGGGCAACATGGCTTATTAACGCCCATCTCTGGTCTTGAGTTGATACTCATGCCGTGGCCATAATTAGCCATTGTGCAAAAATATGTGACCTTAAACACCAATAAATAAATAAATGCTGATGATGATTATTTATTACCTGGTAAATGCATGCGTGCACATCACTGCTCACGCGGGGATTACGACCAGTCCACGGCGGCTGTTTTGTACTGTCTTATTTTGGAGTGCAGTTAACACAACTAAAAGCTTTCTTCTTCCATCCGTTTGCTTCATATTCTCTTTGTAGTTATTTAGTCTGTATGGATTTGCCTTATCACAATTTATGGGGAGTGTTTGTACATGTATGCACACCGTTTGATTCCCAGATGTAATTAATAAAAAATACCCCCCCTCAGCCCAAATTTAAAAAGAAATCCGATAATCTTGGTGCTGATATTCTATAAAATGTTGTTTGTATATCTTAATGAAACTCCTATTAATGAAGTCTCTTCGTGTAATTAATTGTACTCATTAGTACTTGACTACAACCGCAATCAGTCTCAATTTTCCCCAACAAATATGTTTTTGAACAATCAACATGCATCCTTGACTCCGACTTAGAAACCAACAGGAGCCACCACACCCGATCCTTTTATTTTCAGGGCGTCGGTTGGTGAAGATGAGTCTTTAGCAGCATTAACCCTTTACCTAACATGAAAAGCAGACGACACTTGCAAAAAAAATTCTTGAATAACTATTTTTTTTCATTTTTTGTCTCAAAAACATAGGTTATGACCCCTCGTTGGAACGAGCTCGACGAGCTCGTTCCAACGAGGGGTCATAACCTATGTTTTTGAGACAAAAAATGAAAATATTTTGAAAATTAATTGGTGATTTTTGAGAATAGCGCTGGCCGGTTTTGGCCGTTACGTTGGGTAAAGGATTAACCCTCTGCACACTGATGTGAAAATACCAAAGTTTTCAGCAGCGGTTTTTTTCTCACAATGCAACTGAGAATTTAAAAAGTTATATCTTGTTTGACAGAGCTCATTGAGATATGTAAAATTTGTTAAATTTTTCATGCTGCATGGGCAATATGGAGTCAATGATAAAAATGTTGAAATACTGCTAGAGTGCTAGGAGTCAAGGCGCTGTATTTGTAATGGAAAGTCAGCTTAAAATTAAGAAGTGACAGTTAAATAAAATGATAATTTGTAACTTTTTTTGTTGTCCAGCCGTATTCTGAATTCTGAACTCCAAAAAATGAAAAATTGTTTATTTTTTGCAGAGTTTTGACGGCATGGAAAATAGCATGTTCCCTATTTTTAAGCTAAATTTCCAATCACTTACATAACACCTCAGCTTATAATAATAACACTATGGCCGATCGCCGATTTGTCGTGGTTCTCAGGTGAGAACGTTTTTAGAATCAAGGTAACTTAAGCAAAATCTTTAACTAGTGTTAAATGGGACCGTGTAATCGGTTTGAGAATTGACCAGCATTTTATTCCCACTTCCACTAATGGCATGT
The DNA here is from genome assembly GCA_031216915.1 of Pictodentalium vernedei. Classification (NCBI taxonomy): domain Eukaryota; kingdom Metazoa; phylum Mollusca; class Scaphopoda; order Dentaliida; family Dentaliidae; genus Pictodentalium; species Pictodentalium vernedei. The sequence continues at coordinate 163,954,340 of CM062292.1, forward strand.
ATTCTCTGTAAATGTTCTGTTAAGTGGGCTTTGACGTTTTCTGGTCGATATATTTCTGGTAATTGTTTAATTCCATTAGTCATGTCCCTAGCTACTTCAAATATACAACATTTGTAATGTTTTCCTGTCGTGTCTTTTGAAAGAATCGTAGGTAGATTTTGTGATATATTTATCGATAAGTTGACAGTGCAAACAATGGTCTATTCAGCAGACCAGATCCAACTGAATAAATAAAACTGTCTGCAACGAATTTCAAAGCATCATGTTCGTACAGATTTTCTTTGAAACTGGTATACAGTTGAGGACGAAACAGGTTTCACAAGGAGTCCCCGAAACAACCGACATGAGCAGCCGACATGAGCCACCGCTACGGCCATGTAGTTTCTGAAGCGCAGCTTGTCATTCAAATTACTCTGTGCGAGCGCCCGGATATCCGAGATGAAAAATGGTGAAGCCGATCGACTGTGCGAGAAACAATACCTGAAATGTCTACCTGTGCCATGTTCTCAAGCCCCACGACCTCAGTCAAAACAAATATACAATTATTTGAACGCGTTCCATGACAGGCACTATGATTATGAACAAAAAAATAAAAAATGAAAATTTGAGTTGCAGTTATTATATGTGTAGCATATATTTGTTAGGTAAACAAGGGTCTATGACGCTGCAGCCGCTGCGACTGATAACATTTCTTATTTTAATGGGTCACTAAATGCTCTTATGGAGTGATGTATTTACACTTCGGGAGAGTGAAAAACAAACGAGAGGTGTGTCCAACGATAGACTCTTACGAATTTGAAGAAGCATTGTTACCGTACCATGGTCATCCTTCAGGTCATGGAGATCAAAAGTTGTCAGTAGTTGCGATCCACTTTTGTAGTATTTGCAGAGGGTAGATGTAGAGTAAGAGTGGCGGCAATGGCCCTCACAAAAAGCTTTATCGTGTTTTTTTTTGGCCCTGTATTCTTGGTAGCATAACATTGGAACGGATGAAGTCAGTTGCCGGCTAGAATCAAGGAGGTAGTGTCTTTCAGATACTCATTTAAAAAAGCAGTATCCTTGGCAGTTGAGCATACACCCTCACTCAGTTTAGGGATCAAGGCTATATTTTCGCCAGAACTTAGCGATGAAATGCGTGCCTCTGTGTCACTTCTAGCACCCGGCGACGCGTTGCATCGCCGATTTGTCACGGCGATGCTATGCCTCGCTAATTTGTGTTGTTAATAAAAATTCAGGTTGCTGGGGGTACTCGACTCCATGTTAACTTGATCAAACTAACACCATTGTCCCTGGATAAGATTGGCACTTTTTATCATGTTTTCATAAAGGAGAATAATAGTTGATTAGGCCACACAAAATAAACTAATTGATTTTCAGGCATTTTTTTTTCAAATCAGTGATGGAGGGAGGGAGGGTTTTATTTTTAATTTTTATTTTTCTTTTGCAAAAAGGGAGCAAACATCGAGAGGATTTCGGCTGTCTTTTTACACACGGAAATATAAAAAGTGCATATTTATACAAAGAAATTCATATTTAATTTGAAAAATAAAACATTCCTCTAAAAACTCCTTCATATTCTTTCGATGTTTTCCATATTATCTTTAAAGTAAAAGTATTTAATCTATGGGGATATGCCTCGTTAATTGTAACAATGCAAACATTAATTGTAACACTCTCCCATTAATTGTAACAAGGCAAACATATTTCAGACGCAACTAAATAAATATCAATAAAAAAAATGTGAAAAGTTTCGTGTCTCCCTGAGTTTGTGCTAATATTGGAAGACACTGAAAGGCAATAAACATGTCCAAAGAGGGGGTTCAAATTCAATATGAGGGATTGCCTGAGAATCAAACCACTTCTTTAGCCTTATAAAAATAAATAATCAGTAACTAGCATGAACCAAACCAGGTTTACATTTCTACACAAACCTAAAGTTTGGGAAATAGAAAATATTTGTTCATTCAGTAATCATTATACAGAAAGTTTCTTAAGTTAGGCTGTCTCAAAATAATGAATTTGGATAAGACATTCTACCTTCCAGGCCATTATGTCCTCAGTTCGTCTCTGAATATCAAATATAAGCAAGGGAGAGAGGGTTTGGGTGGTGGAGATAGATATTAGATCCTTCTAGACTTGATTTGCAGTTAGTCGAAAACATAAATGGTTTAGTTCAGGAAACTTGCAATAGAAAATAGGATCGACCTGGATTTTTATTTATTTATTGTAATATTTTATTTTCTCCCATACAGTCGCCAAAACCGGCCAACACTATCTACATAAATCGTCCTTCTAATTGTACAGTGGAGCCCACTTAATTGGATATCTCTTAATTGAATATCCCTGTTAATTGAATGTTATTTTCAAACACAAAACCATTTACCATACCTTCAGTACAAATTTGATCTGTTAATTGCATATGAGTTGTAGAGTAAACTCCTGTTAATTGTATATAAATTTTTGTAATATATCGAAAAAATTACTGTGACACGCACCAAATTCCCCTTATTTATCAACCTTTTTGGCCTCACTGCATCCAATACAGGCATTTATTCTATTATATCTTGTTTGACAGAGCTCTATGAGCTCTGTCAAACAAGATATAATAGAATAAATGCTCAGTTTACCCCCAGAACACAGGAAACTGACCAAATCCCTAATTGTATACTCCTGTTAATTGAATAATTTTCACTGGCAAAATGGATATTCAATTAAGAGGATTCTACTGTATATGTTTTTTTCATTTCTCTTTCAAAACATATATTACGATTCCTTGTTGAGCTCGTTCCAATAAAGAGTCATAAGCTATGTTTGTGAGGCAATAAATAAGAAATTATACTTTTTCAAGAAATTTTAATCAAGTGTCGTCTGCTTTGCGGATTAGGTGAAGGTTAAAATATATTGCCCATAGTGTGTTGTATGAATTTGACACCAGGCCCGTAAGCAGTCCAAACATGACTTGAAAGACCGTATTTTAATTTTGTGGTTTGGTACGTCCTTTTAACTCCTAGCACTCTGGCAGTATTTCAAATTTTTCATCATTGGCCCCATACTGCCCATGCCACATGAAAAATTTAACAAATTATATCTTGTTTGACAGAGCTCAGTGAGCAAGATATAATTTTTTATATCTTGCTCACTGAGCTCTGTCAAACAAGATATAATTTTTTTAAATTCTCAGTTGCATTGTGGGAAATATTTGCTGCTGAAAACTTGGGCATTTTGACATCAGAGTGCAGAGGGTTAAAGGAAGTACCAAACCAAATAAATTAAAATACGGTCTTCCAGGCCATGTTTGGACTCGCCCGATATCGTTTTAAAGAGATATAACTTCTTTGCCAAGACCTCATAAAATGACGAGGGCCATGCGTGGAAATTGGGATCGGTCGGGAAACCAGAACCATTTCATTTTTTTTCCTCACCCATATGAGTGTGAAATTCAGCTTTCTCTGTTGGGCGGGTCGGTGCAGGTACCTTGTTTTTTTTCTATATTCGAAAATATTAAATAACAGCAAATTCTACTGCAGGTCAAAAAATACACATGCCATGCAATATTGCTTTGGGGGATGATGACGGGATATAACGAGACATAATACAGGCAATCCCATGGTAAAATGGTTAAAGTTAGCTATATTATTTGGTCTGCTTATCGTTTTCGGATAAAAAAAACTAAGTATCGTTGAGTTGTCGAAATATGTAATGCAGTCTATTCAACGTTCACTGGTTCAGTGTTTTCTTTTATACTTAAGAGTGCATCTATGACAAGGGATACTTTTCCAGAAAGTATATAGAATTTGTTAGTAAACTAATGGTAAGAAATACACATTCCGTTCGAGAGTCAACGGGATACAATTGTATCGGTTAACCCTTTACCACACCGTAACGTCTAAACCTGCCGGCGCTATTCACAAAAACCTCCAATTAATTTTCATTATTTTTTCATTTTTTTGTCTCAAAAACATAGGTTATGACCCCTCTTTGGAACGAGCTAGTCGAGCTTGTTCCAATGAGGGGGTCATAACATGTTTTAGAGACAAACATGGAAAAAATTAGTTATTCAAGAATTTTGTTTGCAAGTGTCGTCTGCTTTTCATGTTAGGTAAAGGGTTAACCCTTTGAAGATTGGTGTTCAACGGCAGCATTTGTAAGAATCCATATTGATTATTTGGGGGTGGACCAATTAATATTTTCAATGTGCAACCTTAAGAGCTTCAAGTTGAAAATATTGATTAGTCTACTCCACACATTCAATTAGCTTCTACCATATTAATGCATTTATGACGCATCATGTCCCAAGAACGGAATACCTGCTTCTCGTGTTCAAAGGGTTAATGTATTTTTCAATTGCAAACACACCCAAGGCCGCACGTTGCAAACACTGATTAGTCTACCCCACACATTCACATAGCTTCCATTCTACGTAATGAAATTATGTCATTTCATGTCCCCAGACCGGAAAAACGGTCTCTCGTGTTCAAATGGTTAATGTATGTTCAATTGCAAACATAATGTAACACAAACACAATGTAAAATAGATTTGTAATTAGTTTGTATGTGATCCCAATGGTCAACCGTGGAATGATATCGATAAGTTTACGATAAACTGAGTGTTTGGTTGATAAAAGTACCTTTGTCTGACGAAAGTATTATGAGTGGAGAATTAAACATTGAAATGGCTATTTCAGTTTTGTATAGAAAATATTATGATTAAGGTGGTCATACAGTTCAAGATTAGACAACAACCATTGGAAACATATATTTATTCAGAAAATGGGGCGGATCCAAGATTTCTTTCTATGGAGGTTTGCTAAATGAAGAAGGTAAACAAATACTTTAGCTGCAAATATATATTTACGTATGCGTATGTATAATTAAAAAGGTATATGCTGTAAACATACGGTACTGATTTGGCACTTAATCATCCAGTGGGTGAATATTGGCCCCATATAGGTGGCTGCGCTACGGAGTGGAATTGACTGGGGTGGGGGCGGGGGGGGGGGGGGGGTTATAATCGCTACGGAGTGGAATTGACTGGGGGTGGGGGCGGGTGGTGTTTCCCATAAACAGACTTTGCACGCCTCATTATCTTCAGTCAAACAAGAATTTGACCGTTATAATGGACAATTTACATTGTTCTTACAGAAAAGTTGTAGAGTACATAAAGGTATATATTCTCAAACATCCTGTACATGTATACCAGAGACAATACAGTGCAACCAAAAAATAAGGTGTGACACTAGGCATTATTATTCCCTAAATGACGCCATGTTATTGTCTTATTATTGTCAGATTGCTATTGCCATAGTAGTAGTAGTTGGTAGTAGTAGAAGTAGTAACAAGGGTTGCAGAAGTAGTACAGTAGAATCCTCTTAATTGAATATCCATTTTGCCAGTGAAAATTATTCAATTAACAGAAGTATACAATTAACAGGGATTTGGTCAGTTTCCTGTGTTCTGGGGGTACACTGAGCATTTATTCTATATTATATCTTGTTTGACAGAGCTCATAGAGCTCTGTCAAACAAGATTTAATAGAATAAATGCCTGTACTGTTTGTAGTGAGGCCAAAAAGGTTGACAAATAAGGGGGATTTGGTACGTGTCACGTTAATATTTTCGACATATTACAAAAATTTATATACAATTAACAGGAGTTTACTCTAAAACCCATATGAAATTAACAGATCAAATTTGTACTGAAGGTATGGTAAATGGTTTTGTGTTTGAAATTTTTTTTCAATCACCAGGGATATACAATTAAGAGATATCCAATTAAGTGGGTTCCACTGTAATAGTAGTAGTATCTGTATTAGTGTTATCAAAAGGAACCGGGGTGGTAGTTAATTAATGTCATGTTTTGAAAACATATATTCGAAATGCTTCAAATGGAGACTTGCCTACCAAACCTTATAAGACATAAAAACATTTCTCAGTTTCTCCGATGTGCTCTCTATATCACATACACACACTTTCCCACAGAACAACAATACACAAACACACACATAGATGCATATCGGTTGTTCGAATGTCTTTCGTTTGTTGGTTCCAAATCAACAGAAGGCTAAAGTTACTTGCGGTTCTCGGAGGAAAAACCACTTTGGCACCCCAGTTTGCAATTTTGTTCCATTCAGTTTCAGGCACCCACCCCTTACACATCTAATTTTAGGGGTTTGGTGCTCTTTGGACTGAAAAGCTGTTAAGCACTATCTCTTGGAAATGTGACCCATGGATGCTCAGAGAACCTTTATTGACCAATTAAATGGGGTATTTAGATGTCCAGAAGAATATATTACATATATATTTACTGCAAGGGACTAATGTATGACCTTTTTCTCGATTTGATTGGATGACCCCTGCCCAACCTATGCCGCTGTTATTTAACCCTTTACACAACGTAACGGCAAAACTAGCCGGCGCTATTCTCTAGAATCGCCAATTAATTTTTAACCGTCGAGCTCGTTCCAATGAGGGGTCATAACCTATGTTTTTGAGACAAAAAATGAAGAAAAAAGAAGTTATTATTAAAGAATTTTGTTTGCAAGTGTCGTCTTCTTTTCATGTTATGTAAAGGGTTAAGCAATATCAGGGGACATCAAAAAGAAGACATTTCAGTGCAGTCGTTTTTAAAATAAAATCAAATACGAAAACAAAAAATTAAACCCGGCCAGAATTAAAAGAAATAAAGAATTCGAGGGCAAGGAGGCAGGGACATAAAAAGACACTCGACTCTGGGTATGCAGGCCTGGCATTTTCAGGAGAGCAATTTATTCGTTCGTCTACTACTCGCCTTAAAACATTAAGGAGGGCGCAAACTAGCCCTCCTGGCCATAGAAAATAATAATTACCATAACCGCCTATTCCTAAAAACCAAATCTTTTCAGATTTCTGAAATGTTAGTGATTTCAGCAAGACGGTCACACTGCCCCTCCCACATCCCCGGGCCTTGCCGAGGCCCTGAGGTGTGCGTGTGTGTGTGTGTGGGGGGGGGGGGGCAGTGTAGCAGCCTCACAGAGACTATCGTGTAAGCGCAACAAATAAAATGTATAAAAGCCAACTAGGCAGAATTCATTGATAGTAAAGCTTCATTTTGCCACTTTTAGCTTTTGTAAGCTTGAGGAGAGCTAATCGTTCTCCTTGGCCATGCGAGGGGAGCTATTTTTAGCCCTCCTTCATTTTTAAGAATGCCAGACCTGGGTATGAGTTAAGACCGAGGGTTTACAACTTGTCATAATGTGACCCTACAGAAATGATCAACTGCGGACTGACTGCTCGTATGACTTTATATCAGTCGAGCTTCCAGTTGAACTGAATCATGCACTGTTACTCTGATTTAGTAACTTTCTAGGTTAACCCTTTCATCACTGGCGCCCTGGAAGGTATCATTTCAGTCAATACTGTCAACGGCGAAATGGGCGAAACCATCCTGGTTTGTTGGGAGGTTCAGTAATAAGCCTCGCTTCAGATTTTTTGCTCTTTTTATCGTCTGCTCGTCCACTACCAACAATTTCCTCACGCAAAAATGTATGCACACCGAGTTGAAATAGTTAAGTGACAAGAAATTAGAGTGCAAAGCACGACACTTGCTACCTGCTCGTGGACTAGTAAAGTAATGTCAAATCATTTATTGGCAAATAGAAGTGTAAATATTCCAATATTTGGAATGTAACCAGAAACACTAAATACAGCCAGTGACACAGTGTTGTCTAATTTACACCTGTTGATACTCTGGGAACAGATAAGGATTAAAGTTTATCGTTAAAAACTTATTTACGGATGAAAAACCACCCACTGTTGTCTTCAACGTTGGATGGTAAGGAAACAATTGTTTGACAGAAAAATTCCACTCAGTTATTATACCCACCCCATGATAAGACCAATTGAAGTTTATTTTTCTTTAAAGTCCAATCTCTGGAGTCAGTTTTAATAATGGCTGAATTATTAGTTTTTTTGTAATAAGATTTCAGTTTTTTTACCGGATATGTCCGTTTTTCCGATATATCACAATTTCTTATCATTAAGAGTAACACGACCGAGATACTTTCACATTCAAATTACCTTCCCCATTCACAAAGGCTCATAAAGTATACATTTTTTAAAGGTCTAAATCTCGGCCTTTCCTATAGAAAACAACACACAATGACATTTTTATTTTGTCATTCAAATACTCTCAGCTGAATGACACAGCTGATTGCTCGAGAAATAGGTAAAAACAGACAAAATGTCCTCGTTTCGCGGGTAACATTTCCAATTTTTGAACCTCGGTTGCGATAAAACTATGTTATAGGAATTCTTCATTTACACCCCATGGGGATTTTACAACATGAGATCAGCATTCTGACAAAGAAAACACTCGTGGGTTTCTTATTCATTTTTTAAGATAACTTATCAAAGGAAATTTAACCAAAAATTGTTTTATTCCTCACCTGCTTACTGTAAGCTCCCAACAGGTCAATCATTCAACACCCCTTTGTGAACCTGACCACCAACTGAAACTGAAGTGCATCTGACTCCACGCAGTTTGAATCGCGACCAGTAGTAGATTATTTTGGCCATAACATCATTAATGGGAATTATTTACTAAATCCACATCATCATAAAATGAAACAAGAGGCCTTCCGGCATATATAGCTCCGCTTAGGGCCATTAATTTCAGGAAAGATATATGGATAATAATATGAGAGAGAATATAACAGAAATGATTACATTGAAATCGCATTAATTATGACCAGGCTCTGACGAGATGATATTAAGATTGCTGACACTACTTACTAACCTATGTGGATATGAAAAAATAATGGTTCAGAATCTATCTTCTGCTATAATGCCAAACAAAATTTGAATTATACATAACAGACAAAGGATGTACAATAATATCAGTGTCTTGCTGTTTGTGACCTTGACCTTGAGGATATGACGCTGGTGCAAAGCCGTGACACACCTTTGAGGCATGAACCATAATTGGTACAAGTATGAATGAAATCTGTCAAATCATAGCAAGTTATATGAACAGGACAAAGGAGACAGTAATATGTCAAAGTTTGTCACATAGGTTAAATTATATAGTTCGGACAAGGGATGTATAACAATGTCATTAAGATCTGTCAATCATTGCAACCTAGCAAGTTATATGGACCGGACAAAAGTCATCAAATTGTACAACCCGGACAAGAACGGTATCCATGAATCCAATGGTTACTGTTGGTGACCTTGCCCTTGAAGATATGAGAATGGGTCAATGTCATGACACAGCGTTAGGTAATGGCTAATAATTGTGTGAAGGATGAACAAAATCTGTCACACAGATTTAGTTATACAGATCAGACGAAAAGGTGTATCACAATATCGAAGTTTTGCTGTCCGTGATCTTAATAATATGACTTTCGATAGAAGTCGCGACACACCTTTGATTCACAAGCAATAAAATGTACCAAGTATGAGTGAGATCTGTCAATCATACCAAGTTATATAGACCGGACAAAGTTAGCAGTCAAATGTTAAAGTTTTTTTCTAAATTGTACCTTAACAATGGGCCTGTGACCTTGATCTTGACAGGCACATACCATGTTATAATTTGCGACATGTTGTCTTTTGATAAAACATATTGTTATGAAGTTTTGCCAAAAAATATTCAGTGGTTAAGAAGTTATGGCCTGGACAAGATTAAATTATAAGACCAGACAATGGCCGTATAACAATATCAAACGTTTGCTGTCTGTGACCTTCACCTTAATAATATGACCTTGGATCGAATTCGCGACTCCCCTTTGAGTCATGAGCAATAATTGTACCAAATGTGAATAATATCTGTAAATCATACCAAGTTATATAGATCGGACAAAAGTGACAGTAAAATGCCAGAGTTTTTCTGTCACCTTAACATATGGCCTGTGACCTTGACCCTCAGGAGCACATACCATACACTGTCTTTTGATAATACATATTGTTACAAGGTTTTGTCAAAAATATTCAGTGGTTAAGAAGTTATAGTCCGGTTCAGTCAAAATGTTGACAGCAGACGACGACAGACGACGGACAAATCATTATCAGAAATGCTCCGCTGACATTTGTCAGACAGATAAAATATGACCCAAATGGCCATTTGACACCAGATATGACTTTAACAGGAAATGAGATCTTAGAAATCATGAGAAAGAACAAATATGTCCAAATACAGAAGTAAAAAGACTTAATGAAAAAAAAATGCATATCTGTAAGGGGATCCGCGATACCCCCTACCTATTACATCGCAATTATCCCCGCCCCCCCCCCCCCCCCCCCCCACCCGACTAAGCAATCGCACACATAGAAAATCAGTTCAACTTCTTCCCGTATTCGGATCTGGCCTTCGAATCTGGTCCCAGATTCGTCAAAAATCGACAATTCATATCCGGAAAAAAGTTTGTCCCTTAGAAGTGTAACTGAAGCGTATCACCAGAAAGCCGGATTTGAACATAACAGTACCAATACCTACGATTTAATCCGCTTATTTGTAATCGGCCCAGTGATATCGACGACAACATTTACAACTGGCGTGTGAATTAAAATAAATTAGTTGTGGGGGTCTGTGTTTAAATGAAAAGATAGATCACAGGTCAGCATGTATGGATATTCTATGACTGAACAGATGGATTTTTTGCTATTATTGAGCTGAATATTTAGATAAACCGTATTTTGTTATCCCCTCCATTCCCGATGACCTGATGTCAAAAAATGTAACTTCGATAACAAGACCATGGTTACCGATTGAGTGCTAAACATGTGCACTCACAGTTTGTTTATTTGGAGTTTAACCCTTTACCCAACGCAGACGATATCAAAATTTATTATTTTAAATATCATTTTTTTTTAATTTTTAAAAAAATTTCAACAAAACCATATCATGTGACCCCTCGTTGGAACGAGCTCGACGAATATGCAAATTCAGCAGTTGAAAAAATATTATTTTTCAAACAATTTCAACAAAACCATATCACGTGACCCCTCGTTGGAACGAGCTCGACGAGCTCGTTCCAACGCGGGGTCACAAGCTATGGTTTTGTTGACATTTTTTGAAAAATAATATTTTTTCAACTGCTGAATTTGCATATTACGCGGGCGGATGCGGGCGATTCGTTGGGTAAAGGGTTAACAACACTTTCAATAGCCGGGGCCATAAAGAGTCAGACAGGTTTACGGGTGAAGGGAGTCAGAGTACCGGACAGTGGCGCAGAGCGCTATATTTTTCAAAATTTTCCCGAGGATTTGGGGAGGCTAGTCCTAACTAGCCCCCCCCCCCCCCCAGGTATTGGGAATACTACCAGGGGCGTCGCTAAGGTGGGGTGGGGACATTTTAGTCTGGATAGGAGTCTTTGATATTGGTTTGCGATTGCTAGGAACCATGTACTGTTTATACTTGAACTGATGTCACACAAACAGTCTGTCTTAAAAGAATTGGCGGTCTGTGGTATCCTATTCTGGATGTAGGGTGGGGCTGCATAACCAGTTTGGATTACAAGTACGGTATGTGTTAATTAGCCCTACGAGACTTTAATTATTCTGACGTCCAAACATCACAAGGAATTCAGTTTCTTCAACGTTTTTCAAAATGCGACGTCAAACGTCGGAAAGTACAAATAACAAGATATTTTTCACATTAGTGATTATGTGATTGAGGGCTGGATTATTTTTGATGGTCGGAATTTGTTATTCAAAGCTTGCTGTATTACAAATTATTGGAGAGTGCCCACAGGCACTCTCCAATAATTTGTAATAAAACAAATTTATATAAACAAAATATTATTTGTGTTTGACTGAATGTGAAATATAAGCAAGGGAAGTGTTGGCTTTTCCTCTGGTATCCTCGTTTTTTGAAAGCAATGATAGTGGCTTCTAGCACTCAACCAGTTAAGAAGTCTCGACAGCAGGATTATATTCGTATTTTAAGCTGCGATAACATTTGGCTCAACGGTTGTCACTGAGCACTATTCGGGAGAAAATAGGAATTAAGGTTAAAACTTTAAAAAATCGAAAAATAAATAACAAAACAAATGACCACAAAGTATCAACGCGCTATTTAATTTCACACGGCATAAGACATACAAAAGTAACAAAGGGTTCAATAAGACATTGTGTCCCGACCACTTCATGTATGTTTTATTCATTCGCTAATGAGTTTCAGAAAAGTCTTGAAGTTTTTATCTATAATACCGACTAATTAATATTCCAACAACATCCTCAAGGCATGCCTTCGATTAAGGCATGTATTGATGATTTAATTTATATATATTAGTCAGTTGGGAGTGGAGCCATCACAGTGGTGACAAATCAGGCTCACCCCAAATCACAAATCACAAACGGGAGACTGTGCCTCAAGTGGAATTCTAATTTTGTGGGAAGGTGTGTTCGTACCCGTCGCATCTTCCCTGGCTACACGCTTTAAACCTTTACCTAACCTGAAAAGCAGACGCTTGCAAAAATAAGTCTTGAATAACTAGTTTTTTTTCATTTTTTGTCTCAAAAACATAGGTTATGACCCCTCGCTGGAACGAGCTCGACGGGCTCGTTCCAACGAGGGGTCATAACCTATGTTTTTGAGACAAAAAATGAAAAAAATAATGAAAATTAATTGGTGATTTTTGAGAATAGCGCTGGCCGGTTTTGGCCGTTACGTTGGGTAAAGGGTTAATAACCATGACCAGATCATGGCTGCAGTCCAGAAACGGAAATTTGTGACCGTAATGGGTATATTCGTACAGCTGCTGATTAACCCGTCCGCTGCTGCGCGTTTTGTTAATATTCTGTGCTGAACCATATACTGGGGGAAATGAAGTTAAATTGAAACAAAATTGAAAACTCACGAAGTAATATACACTTATGTGTAATTTAAAATTGTTAATACACGTTGAGCAAATCACATTCATGTACTCGGTGTTGAAAGGGTTAAACAATGTTGTTACTTGTTTACATAAGTACTCCAATACCAACGCACACTCCCCAAATCTCATTAGAAAAGACGTCAGATCCCAGTCTGTGTCTTACCGCTTGTCTTGAATTCGGATTCAATATGGCGGACTTTTTTACATCATACTTTCGTTTGCAGAACATCAAGATAGGTAACTCTAACTTGGTTCGGTCCAGTTCGAAGAGTGTTGAAAAATGGATCTGCAGTGACGTTGTGAAGATGATCGATTGGTGTGGAGTGAGTGTGTGTCCGTGGGGGGAGGGGGTGGGGGAGGATTAGGGGAGGTTAAACCTGACTTGCCCCGACTGTGATGGCTCAAGTCCGACACATTAATATTCCAACTACATCATGAAGGTATAAGCCCTGTGTCCAACGTGGGGGCGCGGTGGCTCAGTTGGTTGAGGTGCAGGCTGCAAGCCGAGAGGTCCTCGGTTCGAATCCCACATGCGGCAACCGCGTTGTGTCCTTGGGCAAGACACTTCTCCCCCATTGCCCACGTGGGGGCACGGCGACGCTGTGTACTACACGCCGATGGTGCACCTGTCTTCAACCAATGCTAACCCTGCTTGTGTGGAGTTGGTATGTTGGGGAGCTGGCAGTTGCTCGCCGTTGCTTGGTGGTTCTCTCCAGGTACTCCGGCTTCCTCCACCCGTAAAACTGTCACGGTCATGGTTAGCCATTGTGCAGAAATATGTGACCTTAAACACCAATAAATAAATAAATACTGTCCCCAACGTAACGGCAAAAACCGGCCAGCACTGTTGACAAACATTACAATTCAATTTTCATTATTTCTGCATTTATTGTTTCAAAACATAGCTTATGAACCCTCGTTGAAACTAGCTCGTTCCAGTGATGGGTCATAAGCTATGTTTTCGACGCAAAAAATGAAAAAAATAGTTATTGAAGAATTTGGTTTGCAAGTGTTGTCTGCCTTTCGTGTTAGGCAACGTGTTAAATTATTGCTAAGCGATGACAAGATGACATAATGCACAACAACTTGGTAAGAAAGATGAGAGATAATTTAATGCAGCAGCCCTATAGGGGGCTGTAGGATTAAATTATTGCTGAGCGATGACAAGATGACACAATACCAAACAAATCGGAAAGGATAAGGAATAATTTAATCCTTATAATTTAATCCATATATGGCTGTAAGATTAAATTGTTGCTGAGCCTTCCCGTGAATACAAAATTGCAGTAAATTATATTTTTCAGTATTATGCTATGTAGGGGGGCAGTGTTCAGACGTTAATGCTACGACGAGTTTTAAAGGGAAAGTAATAAACTTTTACGATTAATACAGCCGACATGATATTGTTTGGCTGTTGAAAGGGCATTTAAATTCTACAAACTATAACAGACGAACAAACAAAGCAATCTTATGATAGAAAATGAAAGTGTCAATGACACTGTAGCTTAACTTGTGTGTTGTGTTTGATGAAAAGGATAATGTTCAATGTTTATGAAAGGATTATGAAATAAGACAAGAATTGTGATAATTGGGAATATGTTCATTTCTGTTCCCTGTATACTATGTTTATGATAAAAATAATATGAGGTGTACACTGTACTAAAGAGCTGAGGGGTGGGTTAATATGACCTCACAGTTAATGTGTGTGGCCCTCACAGTTAACATATATCAACAAAAGTTACCAAGTTACGGTGAAATTATTCCAAAACGAGTCATCCTATCAAGTTACATTAAAATCCCTTTATAAATATGACCTGTAGACAGTGCTAAAGGTTGTCGGGCTTCGGGTACCTTTAGCCGTCAAAGTTGCCCAATCATGTCCAAAAGGGACGTTCTCATCTAGACATTATATGAAGTCAACCTACCAAGTTACAATGAAATCCCTTCATAAATATGACTTGTAGACTGTGCTTAAGGTTTTCGGGCTTCGGGCTCGGGCAGCCATCATGGTTGAATGATCGCAACCATAGGGGACAATCTCATCTGGGCATCATCTGGAGTGATCCTACGAAGTTACAATGAAATCCCTTCATAAATAGGACCTGTAGACTGTGCTCAAGGTTTTTGGGCTTCGGGCACTTGTAGCCATCACAGTTGACCAATCACGACCAAAAGGGGATGTCATCATCTAAGCATTATATGGAGTCAACCTAATAGGTTACAATGAACTCCTGCCATAAATATGACCTTTTACCTATGCTAAAGGTTTTTGTGCTCGGGCACCCATCAAGGCTGAATGATCGCGATCAAAATGGGACGTTCTCATCTAGACATTATTTGGACTCATCCTACCAAGTTACAATGAAATCCCCTCATAAATATGACCTGTAGACTGTGCTAAAGGTTTTCGGGCACCTTTAGCCGTCACTGTTGCCCAATCATGTCCAAAAGGGGACGTTCTCATCTAGACATTATATGAAGTTAACCTACCAAGTTACAATGAAATCCCTTCATAAATATGACCTGTAGACTGTGCTAAAGGTTTTCGGGTTTTGGGCTCGGGCAATCGTCACGATTGGCAGATCATGCCCAAATGGGGAAATTCTCATCTAGACATCATAAGGAGTCATCCTACCAAGTTACAATGAAATCCCTCCACATTAAACATGACCTGCAGACTGTGCTAAAAGTTTTTGGGTTTCGGGCTTGGGCAGCCATCACGGTTGATAGATCATACCCAAACAGGGACGTGTTCATCTAGGCATTATACAGAGGCATCCTACCAAGTTACAATGAAATCCCTTCATAAATGCGACCTGTAGACTGTGCGAATGGTTTTCGGGTTTTGGGCTCGGGTAGCCATACCGGTTGCCCGATCGCGACCAAAAGGGGACGTTCTCGTCTAGACATGACACCAAATCTGCATATGAAATTTCGTGACGATCAGACAAGAACTGCGGGGTGTAGCCCGTGCTAAAGGAAAATGTGAACAGACGTCACAGACTCACACACAGACTCACAGGCTGACAGACTTCCGCACGCGTGATGGCAATAGCTTATCTTATCAAACCTGCTTTCTAATTTCAGAGAATGAAAGTAGACTATTCAACGCCAATTGCAGAAACGATATATTGTTAGGACATATCAAGAGTAGGTGTAAATGCCGAGAAGATGGTAAGTGTGTGCTTAGTATATGAGTCAATATTAACCCTTTACCTAACATGAAAAGCAGACGACACTTGCAAAAACAATTCTTGAATCATTAAATTTTTTCATTTTTTGTATCAAAGACATAGGTTATGACCCCTCATTGGAACAAGCTCGTCCCAATGAGGGGTCATAACCTATGTTTTTGAGACAAAAAAAAAGAAAAAATAATGAAAATTAATTGGCGATTTTTGAGAATAGCGCTGGCCGGTCTTTACCGTTACGTTGGGTAAAGGGTTAAAATTGGCTCATATTTCGGTAGATCAGAAACGAAAAACAAAACAAAAACAAAACAAAACATTTATTGACATTTCACAAAGAAAGAACACACTTTCCTGGAAGGAAAAAAAAATACAAGCTAAACCTGAACGTGAATATTTTGGCGATATTTGAGCTGTCCATATTCAAGTGATGTCCTTACTGTAGCGATATAAACATGGTGACCACTTCATTTTTATGAGAATTATCTCTGGTGTTCACAACCAGTTTTCAAATCCGGTTGACGTTTATTTAGTACCACGTGTCAATTGACACCTGTCATTCAATGCAATATGTTTCTGCAGTTTTGAAGCCGAATTGCTAGACATTTACCATCAACATTTTCACGTGAAATTTATTTATTTATTGTTTCGACAACCAGCTTCACCTCGTGTCGGACAGTTTGGTTGAAGACAAGTGCACCATCGACGTGAAGTACGCCTTCGCACACAACGTCACCGTGCCCCCACGCGGGCAATTGGGGCGAAGTGCCTTGCCCAAGGACACAACGCGGTTGCCACAGGTGGGATTCTAACGGAGGACCTCTCGACTTGTAGCCTGCACGTCTACCAAATGAGCCACGCGCCCCCTCACGTGAAATCAAAACTGGGATAGACCGATACACTGCTACTTACTGCCTTGTCAGCGTGTAATTCATACGCATGACCAACCACCCCCTCAAGCCACCAGTCAAATTCTGTAAGGACTTCGACGCTGTTATGGCGTGGACCCAGTCTAGTCCTTAAATTAGGGTCCTGCGAAGCTTCGAAATTCGATTCGAATCGAAATAGTTCCCATGATTCGATTCGATTTCAATCGCGCCGATTCGAAATTTTTCGAATCGTCAAGATGTTCTCAAAACCCTGTAAAGTGTCAACTCATGAACTCTCCTTCTGTCATCAGGTTTCCTGTACAGGAGACCTGATGAGCGAAGAAGACTTCAAGTTGGTTCCGCTTCCGAAATTACATTGATTCCGTTCTGGAATATTCCGCTTTTTTGGCTTCATTTGCACGAGTCGCCGTTGAACACAAGACTTGAGTGGAGACTGACAATATTTACGGTTGTAAGAAGGTGCAATATCCACAACTTGAAAAGCAGTGAGATTCGACTCGAGATTCGATTCGATTCGATACTTGGTGTCTGATACGATTCGAGATTCGATTCAGCCCGAAATTTCAGGATCGCAGGGCCCTACCTTAAATAGAATAGTCCATCGCCGATGTTTAGATTCAATCGCCTGGAATATTTCGGTTGGTCGGTTCGATTTTACAGACAACTGAAATATTCCATTCGATTGAATCTAAAAAAAATATCATAAACGTTCATTTACTTTGAATCAACGCAAGACGTGTTTCTCTCGATCGATACTTAATTTTACAGAATCTTTAACAGCCTCACCGATACCATTAGGCATGTTTGCTTATTAAATAATTATGAATTAAGACTGGCCACAGTCGTAGCTTTATGATTACGCCACGTAGTTCCACTAACTGTGTTAATATCTTGATGTATGCAGGGTGAATTGAATATTTATTGATTGTAATATCTATAAGTGAAGCACGAAAGAATATTTGTTTTTCTGTGTGAGCAGAAGTACATCACATTACATCAACGTTGGTCTGCACGTTAACTGCACAAAAAGTGGCTAATCAAACATCCCATATCAGAGTTTGACTGGTGGCGTGGGAGCCTGATGAGCTACAACTAGTGGGGTATACAATCCCAATATGTTTGTATATGTCAAGCAATCATTTGTTACACAGAGGACAACTGTGCAATATAGAACACACCATAGGTTGCCAGATGGAACCTTGACATCCTGAGTATCTCTCAGAAGACAATTTATGTCATAAGACACAAAATGATAACATTCATGAGAATCATAGACCTGATGAATAAAGTCTCAGTTGCTACAAAAATCCTATCTTTGACATCGGAATTTTGTTTGACGAATAATGAAATGTGTTACACGAAGGACAACCTAATTAATGTTTATCAATGGAAGTCTTCGACAGACTAAGAAGATCGTTAGCAGTTCGGATCAGAGGAATTGCTCGGCTACGCATTGTCTGCACCAAAATGTCGATAGAAAACGCGTGGATGTAGATACGTGCAAAGCATTCCCCTCTATCAAAAATAAACACTTGGGAATCTAACAATACAAAAAGATCAAAACTAAAAAAACACAAAGGTTCAACTTAAGATCAAAGGCAATAAAACTTGTATAACTTCAATGTTCAAACATGAACAAAGGACTAGTTTACAACCTTCTTGTGCAGAGATTCGCATAAACATAATAAATGTTGGAAAGTAAGGCCAAGTGCAGCCAATCATTTACACATAAGTTGTCAACTTTAGAGGGCTTTCACCTCAGGCGTTTGTTACCGGGTCCTGTTTTACCGAGGAAACAAAACTTGTTTACCCCAGAAGACTGAATATATACTGAGTCAAAAAAGAAAGTATAATAGAAACAAATGTGAAAAATAGCATAAAGGGTGAAATATAATAGTTCTAATGTTGCATGTTTGTGGACAAGAAGTCGTGCAAAGAGTTTAATGACATGTTGTTGTTGTTGTCCACCTAACCGTATACAATTTTGGATTTCAAAATAGCACGTGCTACCCGAGAATGTCAAATTGAATGGGTCTCCGACGATTTTCTTTGTCTTATGTTGTGCTAGAGAGCCTGGGTTATTGAGAAAACACGCTAGTTTTTGTCTTCCGACATTTAAAAAAAATGCCAAGGTTAACCGAAAATCAGAGGTTGCGTGCCATTGGTATGCAGGATGCTGGGATACCTCCAGATGAGCTCGCTGCTGAGTTCGGAGTCACTGTGGCCACTATTTACCGTCTCATTGGAAGGTACAGAACCACTGGATCTACAGCCGACCGACCGCATTCAGGTCAACCAAGAGTTACGACCCCTGTACAAGACCGATACACCAGGACGTCTCACTTGCAGGGTCGCTTCCTTCCGGCGACGAGGACAGCAGCAATTACTCCTGGTAGAACTAACAATAGAATCAGTGCACAAACTGTCCGCAACAGACTCGCTGAACACGGCATCCGAAGTAGGCGTCCATATCACGGACCAATCCTTACCCAACGTCATCGTACCGTTAGAATGGAATGGGTACGTCAGCGTGTTCGCTGGACTCAGCAGCGTTGGTGCACAGTTCTTTTTAGTGATGGATCACGATTTTGACTACGGCGCGCTGATGGTAGGGCAAGAGTGTTTCGCCGACGGGCAGAACGGTTTTCTGATGCTTGCGTGCGGGAATGCGACCGTTTCGGCTGGGGTAGTGTAATGGTTTGGGCAGGCATTTCCTTGCACCATCGCACACGCAGTTGACCTTCAGCATCGATGGTAATCTAAATGGACAGCGAGAAAGGGACGAAATTCTTAACGCTGTTGTTGTCCCATTGTTCAATGCTAACGTCGGATTGTAGTTATTCCAGCAAGACAATGCCCGATGTCACGTGGTGCGTATCTGTCGTGACTTTCTTGAGGACAGAGCATCGAACTTCTTCCCTGGCCCCCACTTTCGCCAGATTTGTTGCCAATCGAGCATCTTTGGGATCAACTGGACCGTCGGGTACGACTTCGTGATCTTCAGACGTTATGTGATTTACGTAATGTTCAAAGGCAGGAGTGGATCGCAATACCACATGGTGACATCCAGAAACATATCAGGTCCATGCGCCGTCGATGTCTTGCCATCCAAGAGGCAAACGGTGGACATACACGCTATTGACTGCATGTGTGTGCTTTTCATTTTACCCCATGTCTGAATTGCGACGTCGTGACGTGACGTTGGCAACAGTAAGAACATGGAATTATGCAAATTCATACAGCTAGACTCGAAATATGAATTTACAATAATTTGTTTGGGGATAAAGTCGATAATACTAAAAAAAATGCTCCTCAAAGTTTATTATACTTTCTTTTTTGACTCAGTATATAATGCAAGATAGAGAAACATGCATTTCTACCTTCTCTCTTCTTTCATGTCATTTGTTAGTTTACTTATTGTTAAATGGTCCTATTTATCAATAAAAACAATTTGTTCATAGTAGTAAATGAGTATTGCGCCACATCCCGGGGTTCTCACTTCGACCATATACGAGCACGGAGATGGGGTTTCGATCTGTGGTGAAAATTACCTTACATTTTCCTGATGAGACGTGACCGAAAACATTCAGATATAAATTAATGGTAACACACCACATGTCACAACTCAGATGATTTCGTTCCTCACAGGTTGGTTACCTCGTCGAAATGATCGACATCGGCATTTTGTCAAATAGTTCTCAATTTCTACATTCAGCTTTCATGGACAAAACCCAATGACAGATTTGAACATATATTAAGCTTACTTTGGCTTAAAAGCATGAGCTGCTTGAATTAACATTTGCAAATCCAAGGCGAGGAAGAAAATAGCATTTTTAGCTCAACTTTGACGAAGTCAAATTTGAGCTATTGTCATGGCCCGTCGTCCGTCTGTCCGTCCGTCCGTCTGTCTGTCCGTCTGCCTGTCTGTCCGTACGTCAACATTTGGCTATGGCTCGGGCTAGAGGTCGTATTTATGAACCGATCTTTACGAAACTTCTTGTGTACCTTTGTTATGACCCTGGGACGGGAACGAGTGTTTTTAGGTGTGGTCCGAAATTCAAGATGGCTGCCAGCGGCCATTTTGTACCGATGATGCAAAAATCAGTTTTTTGTACAGAACTTCTGTATGAAAGTTCTGATTTGAATAAAGTTTTGTATAAATGTTTAGTACCATGGGATACATCACATATAATACGGGTTTTTTTCTCGTGCGTAAATTATGCAAATTAGACTGACTTTGATTTATTTAGTGTTACTTTCAGAGCTGTAAGTGCCAAGCTGCTATGGCTCGGGCTAGAGGCCGTATTTATGAACCAATCTTTACAAAACTTCTTGGGTACCTTTGTTATGACCGTGGGATGAGAACGAGTGTTTTTGGGTGCAGTCCGAAATTCAAGATGGCTGCCAGCAGCCATTTTGTACCGACGATGCAGAAATCTGTTTTTTGTACAGAACTTCCATATGAAAGCTCTGATTTGAATAATTGTTCGTATGAATGTTTAGTACCATGAGATACATTACATGCCATATGGGTTTTTTTCTCGTGCTTATATTATGCAAATTAGACTAACTTTGATGTTTTTTTTGGTGTTACTTTCAGCACTGTAAGTGCAAATCCCTATACGACTCGGGCTAGAGGCTGTATTTATGAACCGATCTTTACGAAACTTCTTGGGTACCTTTGTTATCACCGTGGGACGAGAACGAGTGTTTTGGGGTCCCGTCCGAAATTCAAGATGGCCGATGGCAGCCATTTTGTACGAAATTTGGTGCAATCAGATTTTTGCACAGAACTTCTATATGAAAGCGCTGATTTGAATAATTTTTTGTGTGAATGTTTAGTACCATGGGATACATCACATATAATACGAGTTTTTTTTCTCGTGCAGAAATTATGCAAATTAGATGAACTTTGATTTTTTCAGTGCTGCTTACACACAGTAAGTACACATGTCAATACGGCTCGGGCTAGAGTCTGTATTTATGAACCGATCTTCACGAAACGTCTTGGGTACCTTTGTTATCACCTTGGGACGAGAACGAGTGTTTCTGGGTGCGGTCCAAAATTCAAGATGGCTGCCAGTGGCCATTTTGTATCGAAATTAGGTCTAATCTGTTTTTTGTACACAACTTCTATACGGCTCAGGCTAGATGCCGTATTTATGAACCGATCTTTACGAAACTTCTTGGGTACTTTTGTTATTACCGTGGGATGAGAACGAGTGTTTTTGGGTGTGGTCCGAATTTCAAGATGGCCACCAGCAGCCATTTTGTACCAAAATTAGTGCAATCAGTCTTTTGTACAGAACTTCTGTATGAAAGTTCTGATTTGAATAAATTTTTGTACGAATGTTTAGTAACATGGAATACATCACATATAGTACGGGTTTTTTTCTCGTGCAGAAATTATGCAGATTAGATGAACTTTGATTTATTCAGAGCTACTTATACTCTGTAAGTGCACATATCAATACGGCTCGGGCTAGAGGCTGTATTTATGAACCGATCTTCACAAAAATTCTTGGGTACCTTTGTTATCACCTTGGGACGAGAACGAGTGTTTCTGGGCGCGGTCCAAAATTCAAGATGGCTGCCAGTGGCCATTTTGTACCGAAATTAAGTCCAATCAGTTTTTTGTCACAACTTCTACACAGCTCATATTTGTGAACTGATCTTCACGAAACTTCTTGGGTACCTTTGTTTTCACCTTGGGACAGGAATGAGTGTGTTTTGGGGTGCCTTTGTTATCACTGTGCTATGAGAACAAATATTTTGGGGTTCAGTCAGACCCACTCTGGGACTCAAAGATTTTTTCTAGTTTAGCATCTGACTGTCACCCACCTTTACAATACTTTACCTATACATTTGTTACAGGCAACGCTCAGTATTTATGTACAGACCGTTACAATACTTTATATGTACCTTTGTTATCAGGTCATTACCTAGATGTTTGTCATTGCTGTGTCACATACTATACATGTACATGTCTTTGTCTTGACAAGTTGAGCTACAGTGTCATTGACACTTTCATTTCACTTCGCGATTCTATTCACTTGGGGCCTGGTTGACTCACTCACGGCACAGCACAAATATCACAAACAGCAGGCACACTTCTGAGGTGTGTAGTGAATCAACACGAACGACACCGTTCTGTCACATTTACCGAGTTCAATGACAAATCGCCCGAAATTAAATGTGCTCCCGTTGTCCGAAAACTGAACCGGCCCCACATGAGCACAGGTACTTGGCTATGACTGAGAACTTGGAAAACTTATATTTGACAACTTTTTTTTTGATTGATCCTCTTCACACGCTTAACCCTTTTACCCAACGAATCGCCCACATCCGCCCGCGTAATATGCAAATTCAGCAGCTGAAAAAATATTATTTTTCGAAAACTTTCAACAAAACCATATCATGTGACCCCTCTTTGGAACGAGTTCGACGAGCTCGTTCCAAAGATGGGTCACATGATATGGTTCTGTTGAAATTGTTTGAGAAAATTAAAAAAAATGGTATTTAAAATAATAAATTTTGAAATCGTCTGCGTTAGGTAAAGGGTTAATAGATATATAAATATAACAAGGTTTTCAACTCCCTTTTTCAAAACAAAACAACCGAGTTTCTTTTTATTCGCCTATAATGTGAACTTGGGATATTCCCGAATATTCGGTGTCAAGTGAAAGACGAAACAATAACCTTTCCATTGATTTATTTATTAGATTTACTTTGTCAGAATTGCCCATTATCGAACTCGGCTGATATAACTGCAAACTCGACTGATATGACGTGAATCTCGGATCATATGAATCAAGCTTCGAATCGAGTTTCCAAACATAAGAAAGTGAGTCTGATAGTAGCTCGGTACTGTTCAGTCGTTCTCTCCGGGTACTTTAGCTTCCTCCACCCGTAAAACTATCCGACGCGAGGTGACTCTGGCTGTCGAAAGTGTTGTTAAATCCCAATAAAACAGAAGAAACCTTCGTCATGGATAATCACACGGGTCTGTGTCAAAATCATATATAAATACAGTAGACCCTACTTAATTGGATATCTCTTAACTGAATAACCTTGTTAATTGAATATAATTTCCCAACACAGAAACATTTACCATATCTCGAGTACAAAATTGACCTGTTAATTGAATATAGGTAATAGAGTAAACTCCTGTTAATTGAATAAAAAATCTTGTATCTCGTTGAGAAATTACCCTAACTCTCTCCAGTATTCCTCTGTTTCGAGACTTATTTGGCCTCAGTACATCCAATGCAGGCATTTAATCTATTATATCTTGTTTGACAGAGGTCCTGGAGCTCTGTCAAACAAGATATAACAGAATAAATGCTAAGTTTATCTCTAGAATACAGGAAAGTGACACAATCCCTGTTAATTGAATACTCCTGTTAACTGAATAATTTTCATTGGCAACGTGACTATTCAATTAACAGTGTTCCTCTGTACTGTATGGGTGTGGCAGGAGAGGTTTTGCCACAAAAAACACCACGCAAGATGATGTACAGTCCGGTAAGTCTTTTTACAATTTCTGGTTCGAACGAAGTTTTCTTACTCCTGCTATTTTATTTTCAATAAAGATGTGGTTGAATTATCGGATGAGACGGGAAGTGTTAAAAACCTTAGATGCCATCCAAATGACTACGCCACAGATTATTTAAAGGAACGAGAAACACTGGTGTTATTAAGAGTTGAACGTGAGTATTGGTATAAACATAACAGAAACTAACCAGGGCATCGCGAGAAAGTCAGGGCGACGGGGGCAGGTCAAATAAACAGTTATTTCAACCTGAATTTAGCAACAAATCAGTCAGCACAGTCAACACTAGACAAAAAGTGGCCATATAATTTCTGTTCTTTTTTTCATTTTCTTTTCAAATCATATCTTAAGCAACTCCGTTTGATGTATGTTTGGACAGATGAAACTCATTTTTGACATTTTACAGTTGAAAAGAGTCTTCAAGATTCAAAATAGCTTCCAAAATGGCCGCCAAAGTTGAAAAAATAGTTATTTATTCACACACATCTTCAAGGGTTTTTGCTGAAAAATATATAGACTCGCCAACAAAACGTATTTAGTTACCATTCTTGTGATTTTCGCGGCCCAAATGGAAGCCGAAGAAATCTGAGATTTTCATCTTAGGAACCCCGGGACAGTGGTCCCATAAAGTTTTGCTCACATTATTTGACATAAGTTCTAATTTAACTCTTCACCCGCTGAGTATTTTCAAGATATTTTTCATCAACTCTAGTCATGGCTGCTATGCAGCAGCCATGACTAGATTTGATGAAACATTCATCTAAATTGAACTCAAGAAATTATTGGTCCAAAAGTAAATTCTATTTGCAGAGAGGCTGGGGGGGGGGGGGGTGGAGGTTCTGGGAATAACCCAATAACACCCAACGGTCGTGTAATACACAATTGTAAAGCTAGCTTGTTCTTCCCCCTTCCCACTGACACCGGGTACTGCTGGATACGTTTGGTGAGTCAAATGAATTTGAGAGCGGGGAGGGTACTTTGAAGATGAGTGCTATCGTTTTCGAAAAGCGAGTTGTGTACCTTGTTAATATTTATATACCATATTGAGAGCACGTCAGCATCGATTCAAAAATGCTTTCAGATATCATTTTTCTTTCGATTCCTCAGCTAGTGTCGAGTACCTGTGATTCCAACAGGGCTGTAGGATTAAATTATTACTGAATCTCTCTACAAATGCAAAGGACATTGTACCCAGTATTACGTACGTATCCTATTCAGAAACTCTGGGTGCAAATGATTAATGCTCTTTAATACATGCAGTGCCCGGCTTGGGGTTGACTATTTTCGCATAGTCAGCTATACATGCCGTGCAATCATTGTTTTATTATATCGAACAAACCAGGTAAGAATCTGGTTACCTCTCATGATTCCAATCCTAAGCTAACTGTTTATTGCCATGGGCTTGCCAATATCAGGCATTTTCATTCTTGAACGAAGAAATAACGAAATAGAATTTAGGAAATAATCTCCCAAAGAAGCCGTTGTGTCATTTGAACGTCCTAGAATATTACACGGCTATTTTTAAGAAAAACCTATTTTTTTGTAAAACTATCAGAAATTGAATAGTACCTTTCAACCAATCAGAGATGGGAAGAGTCACGTGAGATATATTATACAACAAAAGGCCAATGCGTGACTTTTTTGTAAGCGATGTTCTCGTTGAAGAGGCCCTTTTGTAAATTTATCGGTTGACGTTTTCTTATTTCAAAAGGCACTTTTCAGCTCCCGATCGTCATAATAGACCAATGCTTGGGATAGGGGCTGCGATTCCTGCTGTGAATAGCTTCCGAGGACCTTGCTTATCGATCGTGTGGGTGCATCACTACGAATAACGCGACAAAGATGATGCAGTGGTATTCTGAGAAAGTGTCGGATTTTTCGCTTTTGTTGTCATGAGTTTTATATTTTGATTTGTATCTTTATGACAGGAAACTCTAACGGGGGAGCCGATCTTGACGACAACACGGCGTGTGAAAGAACTGTTTACGTTCCATTACTAAAAAGCGCCAGGGACAGTTCTGAATTTATCGGTATGTTCACTTTTTGAGATTCCTTTCGACATAATTGAAATGAAAAAAAATATGGTTATCAAGTTACTATGATCACAAATAGGTGGGGTAAATTTCACCATAAGCATATCCTGTATTAAAAGGGCGTAAATGAACTCAAGAACGCAGGGTGTTTAATTAAGAGTAGAGAAAATAGGCTAAACTTCAACGTGACGTAACGTCAAAATGGCGTTAAATTGAAAAACACACAAAAAGGAAGCCAGCTTTCTCTTAATTTTTTTTAACTCTACAACCTGTGAGAAAAATCCGACGTATTTTAATTTTTGACCAACCCCCACCCCCGCCTCCCGTGACGTCACATCAGCGTTCGGGTATCACGATTGAGAATTTCCTAGGACGGTAAGACATTTTTAGAAATATATATATATTTTTTTTCTATTGCAGTTGCAAATTTTTTCAAAATGCAGGATCTGAAAAAAAAGTAATTTGGCATCGCTGGCATCGGGTGCGTAAATGTGAAATGAAAAAATAATAGTGAAGAATTTCAAATAACCAGAAAACTGTGTGTGAAGTTTGATAGCTGTGTCATTTATAAATACGGAGCAACGTGAATCCCAAGCTTGGGTTTTTAAAGAAAACTGTCAAAAATGGCTTAACCCTTTACCCAACGTATTCACAAAAATCACCATTCAATTTGCATTATTCTTTTCATTTTTTGTCTCAAAACCATAGTTTATGACCCCTCATTGGAACGATGAGCCCGTTCCAATGAGGTGTCACAAGCTAGAGTTTTGAATCAAAAAGTAAAAAAAATGAGTTATTCAAGAATTTTATTTGCAAGTGTCGTCTGCTTTTCGTGTTAGGTAAAAAATGAGTTATTCAAGAATTTTATTTGCAAGTGTCGTCTGCTTTTCGTGTTAGGTAAAGGGTAAAATGATGGTATTAACGCCATAAATCGAGTGTTTGAAATCGGATTTTCACAATTCTTTCACATTTGTATTCGAGACCCCAAGTACTAAAATGTCTTAAGATTTCAAGTCCGTGAAGAGAAATTTAATTTTGATTTCAATTCCGTGAAGTGAAATTTAATTCGGATGTTTTTCGCCCCCCGAGAAGCATTTACGTCACAGCGTTAGCAATTTTCAAGCAATGGTGATAAAAATTTGCAATATTTGCCTTCCATTATTTCTCTAGCCTTCTGTATCATAAATGAAGTGTCCTGCTTTGAAGTTTGAGGTGGGGTTGTGGGCAAATGGGATGGGTGTACCGCGGACATTGTTTACGTCATATCTCCGGTATCTGACGTCTAATTTTCAAAATAATTCCAACTTTATGTTTGGGACCATGGACGCTAAAAGATCACATGTCAAACTTTTCGAAAGTTGAATTTAATTTTACGTTTTTTGCAGGACATCTCGGTTGATTGCGTCAATGAGCATACAACTGTGCCTTGACATCTTTCCAAGTATCCATGCACTATGTGTTTAGTTTATGAGGGGTATCTTTTGCCATTGTTGAGGTACGCGTGCCACTCTTTTGGAGGGTCTGTAAAAAAGTAAAGTGACGTAAAAACGTCGAAAATGATGTTAAATAAAAAAAATCCAAATCCATCTACCGTTTTATTTTTGAACTTTAGAACATACTTAATTTTCATACAAACCGGACAGACTTGAATTTTTCCGACGTTGACGTCCAACTGTCTCCCAACGCCAGCCTCAGACGAATTGTTCGTCGGCTAAACATTGATTGTATTTTTGGATATGGTTTTAATTGTAGAATATATTTCCAAATTTCGACAGTGAGAGTTTAACAAGAGGCCCCAAGGGGCCTGAGGGCGCTCACCTGACATGGAAGCCTAAATATCAACCCAGAGAATTGATTTCAACAAGTTGCATCTGCTCCTCCTAAGAAAAGCTTATATCAAATATCCAAAGATTCTGACCAGTGGATCTAAAAAAAAGAAAATTTTTAAAGAATATTCCTCATATTGGACTAAGTTATAATTCGGGCTCCCACAGGGACTTGGCTTTAACAAACTTGAACCTCACCACCCTAAGGATGCTGCACACCAAATATCAAAACATTCCGACTGCTGGATCTGAAGAAGATTTTTAAAGAAAATACCTCATTTTGAACTAAGTTACAATTCAAGCTCCTACAGTGAGTCCAAATATGGACCTAGAGACTTGGCTTGAACATACTTGAATTCCCCCCCCCCCCCCCCCCCCCTAAGCATGGTGCATACCCAATATCAAAAGATTCTGCCTGCTGGATCTTGAGAAGAAGATTTTCAAAGAAATTTGCCTGAAATGCACTAAGTTCGAATACGAGCTTCTATATAGTGAGCCCAAATATAAATCTAGGGAGCCGATTTGAACAAACCTGAATCAGATTCACCCCACAATGTTGCATACCAAATATCAAAAGATTCTGCCTGCTGAATGTGGAGAAGAAAATTTTTTAAGAAATTTGCCTGAAATGCACTAAGTTCGAATTCGGGCTTCTACAGTGAGCCCAAATATGAATCCAGGGGGCCGATTTGAACAAACATGAATCAGATCCACCCACAATGTTGCAAATCAAATATCAAAAGATTCTGCCTGCTGGATCTGGAGAAGATTCTTTAAGAAATTTGCCTGAAATGCACTAAGTTCGAATTCGAGCTTCTATACTGAGTCCAAATATAAACCCAGGGGGGCCGATTTGAACAAACGTGAATTAGATCCACCCTACAATGTTGCATACCAAATATCAAAAGAGTCTGCCTGCTGGATCTGGAGAAGAAGATTTTTTAAGAAATTTGCCTGAAATGCACTAAGTTCGAATTTGGGCTTCTATAGTGAGCCCAAATATAAACCCAGGGGGCCAATTTGAACAAACTTGAATCAGATCCACCCCACAATGCTGCATACCAAATATAAAAAGATTCTGCCTGCTCGATCTGGAGAAGAAGATTTTTGAAGAAATTTGCCTGAAATGCACTAAGTTCGAATTCGAGCTTCTATAGAGAGCCCAAATATGAATCCAGGGGCCGATTTGAACAAACGTGAATCAAATCCACCCCTCAATGTTGCATACCAAATATCAAAAGATTCTGCCTGCTGAATCTGGAGAAGAAGATTTTTTAAGAAATTTGCCTGAAATGCACTAAGTTCGAATTCGAGCTTCTATACTGAGCCCAAATACAAACCCAGGGGGCCGATTTGAACAAACTTGAATCAGAGCCACCCCACAATGTAGCATACCAAATATCAAAAGATTCTGCCTGCTGGATCTGGAGAAGAAGATTTTTAAAGAAATTTGCCTGGAATGCACTAAGTTCGAATTCGGGCTTCCATAGTGAACCCAAATATGAATCCAGGGGGCCGATTTGAACAAACTTGAATCAGATCCACCCCTCAATGTTGCATACCAAATATCAAAAGATTCTGCCTGCTGGATCTGGAGAAGATTTTTAAGAAATTTGCCTGAAATGCACAAAGTTCGAATTCGAGCTTCTATACTGAGCCCAAATATAAACCCAGGGGGCCAATTTGAACAAACTTGAATCAGATCCACCCCACAATGTTGCATACCAAATATCAAAAGATTCTGCCTGCTGGATCTGGAGAAGAAGATGTTTTAAGAAATTTGCCTGAAATGCACAAAGTTCGAATTCGGGCTTCTATAGTGAGCCCAAATTTCAATCCAGGGGGCCGATTTGAACAACCCTGAATCAGATCCACCCCACAATGTTGCATACCAAATATCAAAAGATTCTGCCTGCTGGATCTGGAGAAGAAGATTTTTTAAGAAATTTGCCTGAAAAGCACAAAGTTCGAATTCGGGCTTCTATAGTGAGCCCAAATTTGAATCCAGGGGGCCGATTTGAACAAACCTGAATCAGATCCACCCCACAATGTTGCAAACCAAATATCAAAAGATTCTGCCTGCTGGATCTGGAGAAGAAGATTTTTTAAGAAATTTGCCTGAAATGCACTAAGTTCGAATTCGAGCTTCTATACTGAACCCAAATATACACCCAGGGGGGCCGATCTGAAGAAACTTGAATCAGATCCACCCCACAATGTTGCATGCCAAATATCAAAAGATTCTGCCTGCTGGATCTGGAGAAGAAGATTTTTTAAGAAATTTGCCTGAAATGCACTAAGTTCGATTTCGGGCTTCTATAGTGAGCCCAAATATGAATCCAGGGAGCCGATTTGAACAAACTTGAATCAGATCCACCACACAATGTTGCGTACCAAACATCAAAAGATTCTGCCTGCTCGATCTGGAGAAGAAGATTTTTAAAGAAATTTGCCTGATATGCACTAAGTTCGAAATCGGGCTCCGATACTAAGCCCAAATATGAACCCAGGGGGCCGATTTGAACAAACTTGAATCAGATGCACCCTACAATGTTGCATACCAAATATCAAAAGATTCTGCCTGCTGGATCTGGAGAAGAAGATTTTTTAATCTTTTTCCCATTGCCTACAGTGTTAAAAAGTGCTGACTCAGCACTTTTTCAAAAATCCTGAAAAAATTACCTTGTGATCAAACCAATAGGGATTTTTTTAACCATTCTATTCTACTGGATAAAAGTAAGCTTTATACAAAATAAGAATTCTCTGTGCCGTGTAGTTTTGGAGATATGGCAGTTTTAAAGTTTTTCCTATTTTTAGCTCCCGAGGTTCCCAAGGGGCAATGAGAAAAAAATTTTTTCCATCAATCAACTACTTATGACCCATTATCATCTCCTATCAAATTTGGTTCAAATCGACCTGATGGTTCTGAAAATAGAAATTTTAGGCGTGGCCAAAATTTTTGCCCCTCCCATAACGAAGGCAAATAATGCCCGACAAACTTCTCTTGATCAAATTTGAGTCTACACCTCAACAGGAAGCTGCATACCAAATATCAAGTCTCTGCTATTTCCTGGTTCTTGAGACGAAGATTTTTTAAGAATTGGAGCATTTTTGCACCATCCCGCTGCTCAATATGAGCCGAAACCTAATTTGACAAAAAATCAAAATGCCCTTATATAACCCCTACTCACATGAAATTTCATTAATATGCGGCCAGTGGTTTGGGAGAAAAAGGCCCAAACACCACCTTCACGACGGACGACGGACGACAGACGACGGACGACGGACGAAAAGTAATCAGAATAGCTCACCCTGACTTTCAGTCAGGTTAGCTAACAAGAAGACAGATACGAAATGTTCCCGAAAACACGTGACGTCAACGTTATTTTGTATAAAGGTTTCACGTTGAAATTGTAACAAATACATTTAATAGAGCCATCGTGAAAGTAAAAGTGTGAGAAATTCTACAGCTATGTGTTTTATCAGTATGGAGCAGCGTGGTTTTGGAAATCAGCATTTTCAATGACAAATGTGTCTAAGAACCATAAATTTGAAGTGACGTCAACAAGATATAAAATGGCGATAAATCAAAAAATAATAATAAAAAAAAACACACGGATCTTTTTTTATTTTTTAACTCTACAACACACTAACATTTCATGAAAATTGTTAAATTTTTTATGCCCTCACGTCACCCAAAAATGCGACCAGAGCTCTTCAGAAAACGGTACGACATTTTTAGATATGTTTCTTTTGTCAGTGATGAGATGTACAAAAGTTGGAGACATGATACAGGTGTTGATATTAAAAGATGAAGAAAAACATCTTAGTTTGGTATTGTTTTGGATAATGGTGGAGAATAGGTTGAAAACTGTAGACTTGATTCTACACACATGGGCACATGCTTGGTATGTCGATATGTGCTTGCGAACAAGTTCACATTGTTCGCATATGTAGCATGTATGCACATACGGGTATTGAAGGATCCCTATGACAAGGTAATGCATTATGGGAGGATACTCGTTGATGGATACTTACGAAGGGGCCAGTGTTTGCGTTTGAAAATAAAATATGTTATTAAAAATGCCAGTCAACGTCTTATCTGCATTACTGTTAAGAACTGTAAGATCAATCTATCCTCACTAATATGTTTATGTACAAATTGTTGTATCAGTGTCTTGCTCTTGTTTCTAAGGCAATATCTCGAGTCGTCAACACAGATCCTTAGAAAACGACATGGTCAAGCCCGAAGCCTCATTCTAACACTGATCAAGTCACATATCGATTTTTCACAAAGACAATCTACTCCTACTGAAGACCTATCACTTATCTATGAACACGTCAGTGTTTTAACGTATCATCCGAAGAGACTAACAATGATAATATGAGAAACCTTATCACTCGACGTGACAATTTTAGTCGACTTGTGACGTAGTCAAACTCGACTAATAGTTGGATGAAGGTGAGTGGGCTACTTTTTGTAAATATTTGGCTTCTGTGCATTAACTTAGTTTTATTTAACATAGTTTCCCCCAAATTTTCTTGTTTGGTACCATGGGGTGGGAAGAACCCTATTGATTTTCAACTTTGTCGACCAAGGGTCAAAGTCACTGTTACTAAAAATAGGAAATTTTGGTTTCCAGGCACAGCTGTAGTTCTATTTATTGCAGCCCAACCAAACTTGCAATAGCAGGAGAAGAATCCTATTTATTTTGGACGTAGTGGCCGTAAGAGGCCGTAAGGTCTGAGGTCACGAGACTATTACTACAACCAGAACTTTGTCGAAGATTGGATTTGGGGCTTCAACTTTTTTTATAGGTCATATTTTCACCAAACTTACAGCTCCTTTGGGAGGGAAAGACTCTTACCGATTGTATAGTTCGCAGTCGAATATTCAAAGGTCATAGAAGTGTTACCATAAATGGAACTTTTGGGTAAAAATGTTTTCTGAGCATCACACAAAAACACAACGTTCACATGGTTGGTAACTCATGTAAGGTGAAGAACCCTACTGATGATTTTTAGATTCCTTGATCAAAGGTGAAGGTCACTGTTACTAAAATAGTACTCAGTGGTTTTCAGGCACGGTACTGTTACTATAAATGTAACCTTTTCAACCCTTTACCGAAAAGGAAAAGCAGACGACACATTCAAAATTCTTGAATAACCAATTTTTTCACTTTTTGCGTCAAAAACATAGCTTATGACCTTCACTGGGACGAACTCAACGAGCTCGTTCCAGTGGAGGGTATAAGCCATGTTTTGGAGACAAAACATGACAAAATAATGAAAATTGAATGGTGATTTTTGCGAATAACGCTGGTCGGTTTGGGTGTTACGTTGGGTAAAGGGTTAATAAGTTTCACAATTCGACTTGTGTACATGTATCAAATCGTCGAACTTTTGCAACTCATACTAAACGTATCTGCTACTTATTGAAATAGAAGACAAAACGTTTGTTCTCATTTTCTTTTCAGCAAACCTCAATCCAAAACAAAACCATCAGACACTGACTGCATCTAAGACAAACAGACGCCGATCCAGTGTTAAGATTGAAACGGATGAAGCAAGTTTGCTGAAGACGAAAAATAAGCACGCGACATCTAAAAGACTAACTGCTAAACGAGGCAGTCTAAAAACAAATTCTCTGAAATTCAAATGATGAACCTGTTATCAAAAATATTTGTACAGACAGCAGACAGAGGAGAAATATTCATATCACATCGAGCATATATTCATTATATTTGGACGTCATATAATATTTGGAAAATGGACGTATCTTGACATTCATTGTTTTACGCCTTACGTGCGTAGAATCCACAAAGTGTTCTTCAAAATGCAATATTTTATAGAGTGCCAATTATCCTTCAGAAATCAGAGTGCACAGAAAACTGATCTGCAATGGGGACTGGAAACTCATTCCTTCATTCAAATCAGATAAAACCATCAAAAGCTGAACTCAAAATCCGCCGTTCAAATTTTGTTAGGCCTACATTGTCTTTCTTTCCATTTATTTATTTATTGGTGTTTAAGGCCACATATTTATGTAGAATGGCCAAACATGACCATGCCTGAAATTTTGTGAAAAAGCCCAATAGGCGAAATGGATCTGATTGCATAGAATGTCGGTATATTGAAATGTTCTCTTATGTGGACTACCATTCCACATAGCGAACATTTCGATATACCAGTAGTCTAGTCTGCCACTGATCGCTCAGATGCAAGGAAACAGCGTTAACTGAATTTGAAAAATCAAAATTTCTCCCATTGGAACCGTGCACCCCCACGTTGATAACATTCTTGCAGAGCGACGATGAAACAAAAAAGCCATCGAAATGTCTTCTATGTGAACTGCCATTGATCACCCAGATGCAAGGAAGAAGCGTTCGTTCAGTTCGAAAAGACAAAATTTTCTCCGTATCCGGGGTCCGCCATGGTTCATTTCCCAGTAACTTTACTTGGCGCAGTCCGCCCCTGTCTTACAGAGACAATGTAGGGCCCTGTTGGTGAGAGGCATATGTTTTTGCGTTCGAATCAGTCCTCAAGACGAATCGGAATAAAGATTCCGAATCGTTTCGATCCGAAATTCAGAGAACGACAAGAATATCGTAAGTGTCCAAGTATATTGGGACGATAATTCATTTTAGCGACATTGAATACGAAGTCAAGGCGTGCGGGGCCAATCCAGGATAATATTAATACAATAAATTAAGTAACCAGTTTCGCAACGAATTCAGCGGACAGGAAGTCCTTGAAGCGCGACTTTACTCCGTGAGGTTGGCTGAAACGGCTGTGATAATTATGACAGCGATTGACTAAATGGGCGCAATCATTGTTACATAAGAATTCTGTTCCATTCCAGCTGTTTCCAACAAACGTTTCCCACAGTGGCGTATGCCTCTAAATTTTTCGCTGCTCACCCCCCCCCCCCCCACCTCCCCCCCCCCAAAAAAACATTGGTCCAGTGCAAGTTTCGCATAACACAGAACCCCAAAATGGTGTCCAGTATAGGGCTACACACACTACAAATGCCTCAAATATGCTCCTAGAGCACTAAAGACTGCTAAATTTTCTCGGTGAAGGCCTAGCACCAGCTATGACTCTCCGGTTTTTCCTCCTTCGTCCTTGAAGTGGGATGAGGCGGTAAGGAGCGGCGAGTCCTAGTTAGGACGAGGTCCCATCACCCCCCCCCCCCCCTCCCACCCTAAATGGCCTTCCGAATTTCGCGTTTGCACACCCTCCCTAAAAAATGCCTTGGGCACTCCTTATTATAGAATCCAACAAGACCTCGTATCATTTATCAGTGGAAATCGCAGAGACCTATTCTCTGTGGACTTCGGTGGCACCGAAAATGGTGATGAAATTTCTTTTAGGTGAAATAACTCACAAGTGCTCGTGTGTGCCGCAAAGAACGAACACTTGTTTAAAAACGCAAATCTGCAAGATTATATAGTATATGCCAATTGGTGTTTTTCAGTTCTGTTTCCGAAAATCGGGAATTTTTTGAAAACTACAATCCCATCGATCATCTCAAACTTATTTACTGGTATTTAACCCTTTGAACACCAGAGGCCGCTTTACCGGCCCAGGGACATGGAAAGTCATACTTTCATTAAGTAGGATGCCTGCTAAGTTAAGGGTGGGATACACCAATCAATATTTTCAATGTGCAGCCCTAAGGCTGCACGTTGAAAATATTGATTGGTCTACCCCCAAATAATGAATATGGTCTCTTCTGATTGCTGCATATGAACTGACATGGAAGATACCACCAGGGTTCAAAGGGTTAAGGTCATTTTCCGCTTATTTGGCTACATCATGACCGCAACATTGATATGCAGTCAAGTTTAAGCAATCATTGATACATTTGCAACCCAGTTTAGAGGATTTCCACCATATGCATTGGTTCCGGGTCCAAACAGAATTTGTTAACCATAGTAAACAAGCACTGTTCTACTTCCCGGGGTTCACATGGGGTCCCTCTCAAACTTAAATGATCATCAAATATAGCCACTTGACATATGAGGCGATATATTTCCCCATTCCATAACAGCAAGGTACTACCTAAGATATGGACAACCTATTTATGTTGAATGGGTCATTTTCTTTTTTTATTTATTGGTGTTTAAGGTCACATATTTCTGCACAATGGTTACTCGTGACAATAAGATGAAGATAAACAAGCACTGCTACACTTCCCGAGATTCCCAAGAGGATAAATGTCAGATCGGTGGGGTATATCGAGTAAGGATCTATAATTTATAACCCTCATACCCGTGTTGGAACGAGTGGTACAACAGTTGTACTGTGTCCATACACGGGTTTGTTCTCAATGTGTGGGACTTTCGGGGTATTTTTAGAAGCGTTTTTCAAACAAGGCACAACATTGTTAAATGGTCTGACAGACTGACACATTGAACTTATGTGATGAATTGAGCCCAACTGAGAGCTTGGGAGCCGTTATAATAGTCAGCCCTTTTGTTGGCTTGACTTTTATGTTGGAATGTAATTCAGTCTAATTTAGATTAGGTAATATCATAGCTGGAGTAAACAAATCTAATTGTTTCTCTCTCTGCGATGCGGAATTTCAGCACAATTTTCAATTAACCTTTACCCAACGTAACGGCCAAAACCGGCCAGCGCTATTCACAAAAGTCGCCAATTTCGATTATGTTTTCATTTTTTGTCTCAAAAACATAGGTTATGACCCCTCTATGGAACGAGCTCGTCGAGCTCGTTCCAATGAGGGGTCATAACCTAAGTTTTTGAGACAAAAAATGAAAAAAATTAGTTATTCAAGAATTTTATTTGCAAGTGTCGTCTGCTTTTCGTGTTAGGTAAAGGGTTAAACCTTCGGTGAAGTGAGTTGGACTGTATGCGGATAGTTAATTGTGTATATTCATAAATATAAACAATACTATCACGGGAAGTGTAGTTCTCTGAGTCAGCATATAAGTCAGCATTTCAAAAGTTTGGTTCCAAACGCTGGGATTCAACAAGTGTCCTGATTGTTGTTTAGTCACATTTAAATCCTAAATAAGCAGGTGTGTGCTACGAGACATTTGGTTCTGCAAGGACTAGCCCTCTAGATATGCTCCGTCTACTTTCTCTTGCCTTAGGTCAACCGATCCACCTGCATGTGCCAATCCTAGCCCAGCTCCAAGAGTTTGCCTTAGATCTGCCAGCAAGTATCAGTCCTAGATCAGCAAGAGCTTGCTTTAGAGCTGCCGATCTACCAGCAAGTAGCAGCCCTAGACCAGCTCCAAGAGATTGCCATAGATCTACCGATCTACCAGCAAGTGTCAGTTCCAGTCCAGTTCCAAGAGACTCTATCAGGTAAAATAAGGTATGTGAGTTCTATTGAAATTTTAAGGCATTAAAGCATTGCCTTGATATCGTAAGAGCTTGAGCTCCCTTAAAGAGCTCAGGGGAACCTCCAAACTCGGTGTTTACTGATGTTTGGTGAGATTTTATTTCTT
This sequence comes from Pictodentalium vernedei, assembly GCA_031216915.1. Classification (NCBI taxonomy): domain Eukaryota; kingdom Metazoa; phylum Mollusca; class Scaphopoda; order Dentaliida; family Dentaliidae; genus Pictodentalium; species Pictodentalium vernedei. The sequence continues at coordinate 163,992,161 of CM062292.1, forward strand.
TGATTTTTGATTCAATAAAATTTTACTTTGATTTTAAATAAAAACTACATCTATTCATAAAACCGAGACTATTGTTTGAGTTAGTTATTTGTTCCCAAAAAATATACTCTTAACCCTCTGTTGGCCGCACCAAACCTTGAACCTGGGGTTTAACACTTCAACCACAAGACATCACTCAGGAGTCGATACAAAATCAAAACAATAGACCTCTCAGCCTAGACAGCTCCACCCAGGGTCACTGCTTTAGGGGAAGCTAAATACAAAACAAGAATCCAAGTGTTACTACTTGTGACCTTCACTTTGATTATGTGACAATGGGTCAAGGTCATGACACAACGTTAGGTTATTGGTAACAATTGTGTGAAGGATGAACAAGATCTGTCACATAGATTCAATTATACAGACCAGACAAGAACTGTATATAATATCAAAGTTTTGCTGACCTTGACCTTGATATGACGTTGGATCACATTCGAGACTCACCTTTGAGTTATGAGAAATAGCTGCACCAAGTATGAATAACATTTCACCTTTAAAGTGTCCTGCTTAAATACGACCAGGTGATATGAAGAAATGCATGAGGCCAACGTGACAGCTGTGGAGAATGTGGCAGAAAAGTCAAAAGGAAAGTAATGTTATTGACAAAGTGAGGGTGCGGCAATATCACAAGCATTAGCGTCAGGTGTAGCAAAATTTGATGGTAGTGCAAAGAATTATAAGGCATATATTAAATCTTTGGAAAAATATGCTCGATTTTCTGGTCAGACAGATGAAGCCAACAAAATTATGGCAGCTCCAACTTCTACACCTGTAGTATCTGATTTTATACTTAGACAGATTGGGGCAGGGTCCTTAATAACATGGAAACAATTTAAGGCCCAGCTTAAATTGAGATATGCTGCAAAATAATGGACAATGCCGTGGCTGCTGCTCATCTTAGAAAGATCAAACGAAAGAGGAATGAGACAGTTGTCCTTTACTGCGAACATCTTTTGGACTTAGCAGTTGATGCCTACAGTGAAGGCAATATAAAAGATAAATCCATATAAAGGCAGTTGGGTGACTATTTTGTGGAGGGTCTTCTCAAGCCATTATTCAGAAATATAAGAGTGCAAACTCACCGCCTGAAATTAGTAGTAAAGATCTACTTATAAATGATGTCTTCTATTTGTTAAACGATGCTAATGAGAAACTAAGAACACGCCTGGTTATCCCTGAACAATTGTAGTCCAAAGTATTGACTTAATTTTATAATGATTTAGGGCACTTGGGAATTGATAAAACCAACTGGAACTTTAGTACAGTACAGCCACCATGGAATAGTCAAATCCATGCCTGGGCTGTGCTACCCACGGGCACTTTTCTCAATCAATAATCAGAAGCTTTCAGTAAATATTCAAGGAAAGAAGCACCCAGTCGTGCCCAGTGCTTCGTTCACTGAAACTATGAAGGCAATTCCATTCTTTTATTTCACAGATTCACTTTTAATGCGTGCAAGGAAGAAACGACCACACGCAGATTTTGACCTATCCATGGCTGCACTGTAGGAAGTATTTTACGAAAAATCTATACAAAGATGCTCATGTTGATAAATGTACAGACTGTGAAAAACAAAATCTAAAATTTGACAATGCCAATACAGGATATGGAAATGCCTCCATATCCATTTTGCCAAAAATAGCATTGGATGTGAGTGGTCCATATCCTGCTACTTTATCTGGATTTATGTACATTGTTACATTTAATGACTTAAACCCGGGTTGGCCTGAGGCATTTGCCACAAAAGAGAAGAAAGCCGACACAATTGCCAACTTGCTTCTTGTTCAGATTTTTCCAAGATTTGTGTGTTCTTGAATTACTGACATACAATGGCTCTGAAAATCCTAATGTTATTATGTGGGAAGTGATTGGGAAATTGAGCATCCACCATGTTAAAACATCTTTTTATCATTCACAATCTAATGGAAAGGTGGAATGCTCCCATCGTACTTAAAACAATGTAGTCTCTAAATTGTCAAAAGGATGGTTTGGACATGTGGGATTTGAATCTCAACCAGGCTCTGGCGGCTATTACCTGTTACATACCAGGGACCCAGTATTACCATTAGATAACATCTTAAAGCCACATAATAAGTACCTGGGAGAGGAACCTCACAGGTTTGCCTTAGAACAAATGCATAAGGCTTTTGTAACTCAGCTTTGAAAAACAGAAAAAGGTTAAGACGAAACAGAAAAGACTTAATGCTAAGAAATGCCAGAGAAATGACTTTGAAATTGGGGATCCCTGTTTTCTATGATGATGGTAGGTCTTAGCGGAAACTTTGGAAAAAGTGGAAATACCATTTTACAATTTATAAGAAAACTGGACCGGTTAGTTATATTGTAAGAGATCAATTAAATGGGTAGATTGATCAAGGTCCATTCTGAACATCTGAGAGTTGCACTACACGACTGGAAAGTATCACAAGGTAACAATATTAAAAAAATTGAGAAAACAGAAGTTAGTTGTGCGAAACAGCGAAACTTCTGCTGAGCATGTGTCTAGTGGTTTGTCTTCTGAGGATGATGAACCTTTACATAGACAAGTCGATAGAAAACACCAATAAAGATCTGATTCATCCTCTGAAGACATTCCTTTAATGGAATTACAAAAACAGTTGAAGGTTGTGAAAAGTAACGATGGATGCTCAAGAAATATGGGCCTTTAAGATGGTCCGGAAGTCTAGGTGTAATGTCAATTGTTACATCTTTTTTAATAGTACCCTCCACACATAGTGATTTTCGAAAATTCCTAATTTCTTTTAGAACATGGAATTGGTACAAGAAAACACGTTTGTGTGAAATAAAACAACTGGACGACTTGCCCAGATGGAATGAACATGGCATGGCATGCCCAGTCCCATTATGCCACACCAGGACATTCACAAAGCACAGTCAGATGAAGAAAATTGGGCAAAGTACCATGAGAAATTCATCACCCTGTAACGTTGCCTAAAGTGTCATCAATCCTTTTGGAGAAGTGCAAAACTAAGTCAACATTGTAAAAAGAGACTTAGTTCTTCCATCCAAGATGTCAATGACCAAGCAACAAAAATGGTTGTGCCAAACAGGGACTTCATTGACCCTGGCCAGGCAACATTCTTTTCCAGAGTTCCCACAACTGGTGATATGTTGGCCAGAGAAGAACAGCAACATCTACATCGGGAAGCTGCCACGACAATCAGAGAATAGTACTTAACCCTGATACCACTCCCCGGTATCAGGAATTTGACCTTGATTTGTCCAGCTCACAATCTTCTGTGACCACCAGGGACGGACCATCCTTGAATTCAACAACGTCCACATCATTCTAGCCTAATGAAGCTACCAAGGAAGACTTCAATCAATTTCTACAATGATATCCTTTTTACTTAATGACAATTTGTAGTTGATTTTTTTAAGCACATGACTTTTCCATGTATCTCAAGTATTTCTTGAAAAGATTCATTAAGTGGGAGGGAGGTGGTAGTAAAATATGGTTGGGATCTAGTGTTTTGGATGATCTATGAAGGGTTTTTCTGACCATTAGTTGTCCTGTTATTTTGGGGTCACCTGGTTGGAGTAGCTAACCAGACTTTGGATGTCTCCAAGATGTCAAAATTGCTCACGCATTCATGTGGCCACTGAATTCTTGGCCTCCTTCTTTAGTCATCAATGCGCATTGTTCAACTTATACCATTGTTTCTTGTGTTTTAGGAACATAGTTAGTCAGGTGATACTCTTTGTATTCCTGGTAAATGTCTGCGCAGAGTGCCAAACAAGAACGAATGTGCAGAATAATGTTATATTTGCTAAGGTGGAAAACAGTTATATGGTTTTCAGTGATTTGACATTAACCTTTGTTGTAAATCCCAATCCATTTGAGAAATATCTGGTGTATGTACCTTCTCGCATACAGTTCCTGCAACAGAATCTGACAAACTTTGAATCTGCATTTAACACCTCTCAGGGATGAGCCGTGGTCTCTGGCTCATAGAAAATTATTGCAGACGTTGACTATGTACATAAACAGTTTCTTATTATTGCCGATAATTATCATTCTTATAAATTGTTACATAATGTTAAGCAGTGCTCAAAATAACTTTTTTCTTTGCGTAGCAAAATGCTCCGCATTTCAAAAAAATGAATAGCATTTTGTAAAAATTACATAGCTATTTTTGTATACCAGAGTTATGTTAAGCTGTTTTATATTGAATTCTTCTAAGTAGATAGAATAGTTTCCATCCATTTCTGGGCATTTCCAAATGATCTGCAACACATGAAACATTTACTAAGTTTTTTTTTAACTGAACTGCCTTTAAGGGTTGCATGGACTTGTATACTGTTATAAATGGCTTCTTAATTGTTTAATAAAGTTCTCAAAATGGAAGTTGGGATTTTTAATTTGATGGGCTTGTAGTTATTTTTAATGGACATTTTATGCAAAATGTTACAAAAACAGGAAGTATTTAAACCAACAGAACTCATCTTACATATCAAGTTGCTAATGATGCTTGATGGAGAGTTAATCTGAGTTATGCCTGGAATGTTCCACAATCAGAAGTGAAGCATTAGTGAACTAGTTTTCAAATTTGTTTGCAAATTTTCATTTACATTTTGTGATACAAGATAATCAACTGCAGCCATTAGGCTGCAGTTGATTATCTTGTATCGCAAAATGCTATACATAATTTAACATTGTGTAGCTTTTTGCAAGTTTCGCATAGCAAAAAGCGACGCGACACCGCTTATTTTGAGCCCTGATGTTAAGCACCACAGGTCAGTGCTTCCGTTCGTTGGCGATTCACTGAGTTTTTGTTTTGTTACTGTATCCAACAGTGATCTTGAAAATATTCATGCAAATAATGGCAAATTTTTATGCCAATGAAGAAAAGATTGTTCAGACTTTAATAGATTCTTCTTTGATCATAAATGTGACACAAATCCAAGAAAATCGTGACAAAATTAATTAAATTCTTTCAACCTTGGATGCTGTTACTGTGCCGTTTGATCTTATGTTTACTCTAGATATTGTTGATCAAAAATTACTCACGTACATTTTTCACGATTTGGCTGGAAAATTTAATGCTCAAAGTTACCTCTGGATCCAACATCAGAGCTTTGGCAGTATTATCGCTTACTTACCAGTATGGCATTATTTGGTCAGAGAAAATTGTTTATCGTGGTTAAGGAGTCAGATGTGTTAATTAGGAATGAACACAGGTTGTGCATTTACTTGATTTGCTGAATGTATGTCAACACCTAGGCTGTTTTGCCCTCTGGCCGGTGAAATTTAGATGATTCATTCCAAAACAAACTGTTTATGGTCTTTCTCAATAAACATGCTTTAGTTTCTACTTTGTGTAAAACAGTCATTTGGATCCAAGGAACTTTGCCACATGCCCGAAGATCAAAGATGGGGTTTGGTATGTTAGTACTAACACCCCTTTACGGTTCTCGATATGTCCAAAGTGTGCATCGGCCCATACTGTTAAAGTTCAACCTCCTATTGGCGTTTTATTTTTAAAGCCTTCCAGTGTTGCTACTAGGGGTAGTCTTAAATTTGTATCTTATTATCATTGTGTTTAAGACACCCTGTATGATGTTACCTCTGCACATGTTTTGCCTGTTTTTAATGTTACTTGCTCTTTGGTTTGGAAACCTGTTTTGGACCAACTTGACTGTTCCAGGGGCACTGCAGCATATGAATAAAATTCCTATAGACATATTTGTCCAAGCTTTGGATGATATAAACTTTAAGCCCTTTACCAGGTTTGATTTTCCTAAATGCTGTTCTTACCTTACTATTTGGGGTAGCAGTTATATGCTGTATCTGGTGTTTCCAAAAGCATCATCACATCGTTATATGCAACAGTTTAGTGTGACGTTTTCATAATCCACCCCTCTGTTCTGGGCATTCGCGGTCAGGGAACCTGTTGTTAACTGCTTGAAGCATTCTGGTCCTACCACTGTTCAAAGTTTGTATCCTACTATGAAGTATGATGCTTCCTCAGACTTTATTATAATGCCCCAATAAGTTAATGTTTTTTTGATAGGTGTTCTTGTATATATTTGAATGTATATGACCAAAGAAACATTTCCTGTGAAAGGGGCGTGATGTGATGAAGCTGGTCTACTTCAAACAGATGATTTTTCTGTAAAATTGTATCTGAAGCGGAGTTTAGAGAGAGTCTTGACCATTTATTTACCTTACTTCATCATAGTTTTATGACAGATAATTTTAATGTCATTAAAACTCCCAAATAAGGTGACGTACGTGACAAAGTGAGCCATACTGAGCTCTGGGAAATTGAGGAGCTCTTACAATAGTCAGCCATTATGTTCGACATCACGTGATCATGGCGGATGGACGTTAAATTTTTTTCTGTGCTTGGTGGAGTGAAGATTTTCTGTTAAAAATGCCGATAACAAGCGTTTCGTCGGAAAATTAAATAAATCGACATGTAAAATAGTATCCGATAAGTGTCTTTGTATGTGAATTTTCACTCGTTTTGTTTCTGGAAATGTTCAATGGAAAAAACAGAAGATTCATCCATGATTTTTCGTGTATTGTTGGTGTTGTAACTTATTATCTATTTTGAGCTTATTTACTGAATATACGATCTCTGAGATACAGGTTAGACTTGACAGTTACATAGAGGAACTATGAAGTCTGTTATCGGAATCTCAATTAGCTTGTCTGATTGTAACGGTTTATTAATTATAAAAAATATAAACCCAAATTTAGATGATTTTGAGGAATAAGTGTAATTCGTCATCGACTGTACAACAAGACTGTACGACAAGATTCATTGATTCGCGATTTGCAACTCACGATCTTTCATTGTTCTTTCAATGTACAGTTATTCACAGGCGAGAAACGACTGAGCACTGTCCTGTTTAACTCAATTCGTTATCGACGTTGCCTTGATTAGATCAAATGTAATCAAGTGTGAGAATCTGATATTACATTCGACATTAAACTATATTTCCATTCCATTTATAAAATTGACTATAAACTTTATTTTCGTTCTATTTATAAACAGTCAATAATACAAACATTCAAGTTTTTTTCATAGATGTGTTTGTCAACACTCAACAGTTAATAATTGTTTATTTTAATGGGGAGGAAAAAACCGAAACCCAAACGACGTCGAGAATCGGATGAATCCAACCTTGTGACACCACATACAAAGAAACCGAAGCCTAAATTAACACCAGACTCTTCACGTTCTCCCGGTTGTGCTGAAGTTCCGGCGTCCAACTCTGATATAGACCTATTTGACGGCGAATGTTCCATTACGCAAACATTGCATTCACATAACTCTCAAACGCAAACAATAAAGGGTAGCGTAGATATGTCGTCACAAGAAGCGCATGTTCCCCCAATCTCATTTGTGCAAGGTCTGAGTGACCCATCTGTGCAAAAACTTCTGGAAGACATTGTCAGTAAAGCTGTAACGAAAAGTATTAACTGTTTGGTTAATCCGCGTCTCCTGTCACTAGAGGCAAAAATTAATGCTTTGGAAACTTCTGTCAAGGAACGTGACATGACAATTAACCGTCTATCCGAAGAGCTCGACGACTTGCAGCAGTACGGTCGACGGACAAATCTCAGACTCATGGGAGTCCCCGAGGCACCCCAAGAGAACACTGATATTGCTATCTTAGAAATGGCCAATGCGATCGGTGTCCCACTTCAGTTGAGTGATATTTCGCGCAGTCACCGAATAGGACCGAAAACTGGTGCTACATCTCATCGACCCATTATCTTTCGCCTGGTTAGTTACCGAACACGACAGGCTCTTTTCAAATCCAAATCAAAACTGAAATCAGTTGATTCATCTAAATTACCAAGCGTTAAATCAAACCAAGCATCTGCCCCAACAAAACTTTTTCTCAACGAAGATCTGACTAAGCTTCGAGCACAGATTGCTTCGCGGGCCAGAAAACTACAGAAAGAGTAAAAAATTATGGGTAATTGGACAGCTGACGGAGTAATATTTATAAAACTGAGAAACGAAACTGTGCGTCGAATAACAAAAAAGTCTCAAATGGATGATTTGGAAGAATATTTATCTTCCAACTCATAGTGTAATCCTACACAAGTGAAAAAACAAATTACTTAACATGTACATGTAGTCCCTTCTCACCTTTCCAAACGTAACGATCAGAAGCTACTGGTAATATATGCAAAAATCAAGAAAACAAAAGCTTCCCCTTTCTGCTTCCATGGAATGTCTCACATGCACCTCGCCCCCCCCCCCCCCCCCCCCCCCACCACCACCACCACGCGTTCCCGTTGAAACACCGGAAGTTAAGTAAAGCGTAAATACTTTCTATAGTGGCCATATCAATGACTTTCATGGTAATGATCGGAGCCAACCTGTAATATACGCGGAAATCGTTAAAACAACAATAATAATAATAATAATAATAATTAACATACTTCCACTTTTTGATTCCAGGGAATGCCCTGTGGCCCCTTGGGCCGTAGGTTGTGTCTTTGAAGCGGGAAGTGAGAATGTTTAATTATAAGTTAACTTCTTATGCGAGTTTTGATTCGTATTTCGTTGGGTAAAGTGTTAATGCTATTTGTAGTGGTCATCTCAATAATTTTTTTTTTTTTGGGGGGGGGGGGTGGGGGGGGGGGGGGGTTGGTAATGATCAGATCAGACCTGCGATATATGCGAATAATAATAACTCTTTGACCGGCCGCTGATGCGAAAATCATTAACAAAAGAAGAAAAAAAAAATATCTTCACTTTTTGCATTCCAAGGCGTGTCTTGCGACCCTTTGGGCCGTGGGTTCTGTTTTGGAGTCAGGAAGTGAAAATGTTCAATTACACGGAAAGATTTTCATACGAGTGTCGTCTTCTACTTGGCTTGACAGCGGTCATATTAGTGAGTCTCTTGGTAACAGTCGAAACCGACTAGCAATTAACGTGGAAGTCGCTGGCAAGGCGACATGCTCCAACCCCGCCAAACACCCAACGCGGTGCCACTGAAACATGGGGAAGTGAATCATTAATGGCTTACAGTGTTTTGGGATCAAGAAGCGAAAATGTCGAAAGGTGCGGCATTTTTTTGTTTTTTTTTGTTTTTGTTTTATTAATTTTTTTTATACGAGTGTCGCCTTGTAGGTGCTTAGGCAAAAGGTCATTGCTTTCTCGGTGTCCAGACAAAACACCCTAAGGACAAAACACCCTCTGACAAAACACCCTCGAAAAATGCACACTGGACAAAACACCCTTGATGAATGTGCACTATGGACAAAACACCCTCTGACAAAACACCCTCAGACAAAACACCCTCCAACTTTGGGCTGTTGAGGAAAACACCCTCCGTGGGCTGGAATTTTGAGGAGAGCAATTTACATCGTTGATGTGATGCTCACATGTAATTTTTGTTGTCAAGGAGTCAGCATGCAGATCTATCGATGCATAAAAAATCTATTTTCATTCATGAACTGGAACTGTGTTTGGGTATGTACAGAGTAAATCATCTTGTGTTTGGGTATGTACAGAGTCTCATCTTGTGTTTATGCTTTCTTAAGGATATTAATGAATAATAATAATAATTTGAAACTAAATATGTAAGACGTATATTCCATGAACATAGGTTGAGGCTTCTCAGTGGAACGAGCGCAATGCGCTCGTTCCATTGAGAGGTCACACCCCATGTCCGGGGCGCAAGAAATGAAAGTTTTTAGGTACACGTGAATTTTTCCATTTTTAAACAACATGGTATAAAACGACCATAACATTTAAATACTTTACCCAACTCAACTGCAAAACCGGCCATCGCTATTTGAAAAGATTGCCATTTATTTTCGAATATATTCACATCTTGCTCCATAAACATAGGTTGAGGCCTCCCACTGGAACGAGCGCAATGCATACAGGACTAACTGTGTAGACCAGTCTACTTATGGCAAAAAATAAATTGAAAATAAAAGATATTAAATATTTCAAATATTCCACAGATCCAGTTATACTAATAGAGAAATTCAAATACTTTTAAGATTTAAGGAAGACACTGTTATTTTTTATAAAGCCCTGATAGTGACTTCCAGCACTCAACCAGCTGAGAAGGATAAAAATTATCATGTTTAAAATAAATTATTAGAAATCAGCTCACCTCAACATCAGTAGTGGCAATGGCATTGCAATCGAGTGCAGTTCTGTTTGAACAATTCCAACGAATCGATGTCTTAGAACCTGCTTTTTTGGTATACATATAACCATCATAAACCAACTTTTTACCACCTTTATTGTTAGTGATAAACTCCATAATTGGAACACATTTGATACTGTCTCCCTAGTCATGTGTCTCATATATATATATAAAGTATTGTATATCTTGTAAAAACAACTCTACTCTGAGGACATTAACAAGTGATCACCAAAGAACTTGTTTGTTTCAATAACTAAGAAAACGGCTTGTAGAAGAAACAGTAGAAAAAACAAAGTCAAGATCAATCACCCATAGTGGTGATCATCAAAGAATTTATTTGTTTTTCATAAACAAGAAATCTCCTTTGTTACAGTCTGTAGTAGTGTCAACAGAGATATATCAAAGTGAATTTTTATTCACACATGCAAGCACACCACAAGCTATTGTTGTTGGAAAATGTGGGCAATACAATTTTGAAATGATAAACTTGAAAATAAAAAATAAAAAAGTAAAACACACCACTGAGGGTGTTTTGTCCGGAAGTACTTTTCTCAAAGGGTGTTTTGTCCTAGGGTGTTTCGTCCCGAGGGTGTTTTGTCCCGGTGTGTTTTGTCTTGGGGTGTTTTGTCCGAGGGTGTTTTGTCCGAGGGTGTTTTGTACAGCAATCGCTTTCTCAGCAGGCATGACGTTTGGGTTCACTTTCTGCCTCCGAGGCATGCCAGGGTGCCCTTTGGGCTGTAGGTTGTGCTTCGGAGGCAAAAGGTGAAAAGGTGAGGATGTTTAATTATACAAGATATTTTCTTATACTTGTGTCGACCTTTATTTGGATTGATAAGGGATTAATATTCTTCCCACAGCGGTCATACCAGTAATTTTCTTGGTAATGATCTGAACCGACCACCCTTCTCCCTGCGTAACACGGGAAGTAGATCCGCAATGATTAATGAGTTACAGTATTTTGGAAGCAGGAGGGGAAAATGTCTAATTATACAGCTTTTTTTAAATATTAAATAAATAAAAATATAAATTATTTTCACTTTTTGCCTGCAGGGCCTGCCTTGCGACCCCTCGGGTCGTATGTTGTGTCTTGGGGGGAAAAAGGGTGAAAATGTTTGATTACACGGGAAATGTTCATACGTATGTCGTCTTCTACTTGGATAGGTAAAGGGTTGATATTTTCCTACAATGGTCATAATAGTAACTTTCTTAGTAACGATCAAAACTGACAAACAACGACCCTTCGGGACATATGTTGTGTCTTGGGGCAAAGGGTGAAAATGTTTAACTACATGGGAAATTTTCATACTATTTTCATACTATTGTCGTCCTCTACATGGATAGGTATCTGTATTAGATAGATGGATAGTTTAACACTTTGCCGAGCTGGGAGCGAGTGATAACGTAAAAAACAACGTAATTCTGGCAGGATAACTGGTTTGCTTTACGACCGCTTGAACCATGCGAGCGGCGCAATATTAATGACTCTTTTTTCATAAAGTTGTCCTTCCAGAGCATGGCCTATGGCCCCACAATGGAATGAGCTTCGGGCTCATTCCAGTGTGGGGACATGGTCTGTGTATGGGAGACAGGATTTGAAGCAATCTCCTTTCCTTACTCTTAAATCGATATTGTGATTTTGAACTTACTGCATTAAATGTCACGATAGGGTAGGCGTCACTTCGTGTTAGGGACCAGGTGAAACTACCAACAGGTAAATTGATAATATACATAGCCATAAGCCAGTTGATAGTAGACTGGCATGGTGGCCATATTATGTTGTTGTTACAAACTCTAATATTCAACATGATTGCGACAATAGAGTGGCGTTGTGGCCATATCATGCTGTTTTTTGATGATGCAGGATTTCTACAGAAAATATATTTTACAATTATGGAGGGGCGATATATTCTGGTGCTATTAGCACGCTCCTGTTGCCAGACGGTACACGTTATTGTAGGCTGTACTGTACGTATACGAACGTGTATATATATTATCTGGATTAGAGTATCCTAGATGTGATAATGTCCTCCTGGACCACCCGTCATTCTTCACCAACTGAGTGATATTATAAATATATTTCGCCAGGTCCAGTCCTGGCTGCTGCGAAGCTATTAGCACGCTCCTGTTGCCTGACGGTCCATTTTTTTGTAGGCTATACTGTACCTATACGAACGTGTATATACTTTTACATATATATTATCGTGACTAGAGTATCCTAGATGTGATAATGTCCTCCTGGACTACCCGGGATTCTTCACCTATTGAGAGATTTTATGATATATTTCGCCATATCCAGTCATGGCTGCTGCGAAGCAGCCATGGCTGATCTTGGTGAAACATACTTTACAGTTATGGTGGGCGATATATTCTAGACTACCCGGGATTCTTCACCTATTGAGAGATATTATGATATGTTTCGCCATATCCAGTCATGGCTGCTGCGAAGCAGCCATGGCTGGTCTTGGTGAAACTGTACTGTACCTATACGAACGTGTATATATATTATCTGGATTAGAGTATCCTAGATGTGATAATGTCCTCCTGGACCACCCGTGATTCTTCACCAACTGAGTGATATTATAAATATATTTCGCCAGGTCCAGTCCTGGCTGCTGCGAAGCTATTAGCACGCTCCTGTTGCCTGACGGTCCATTTTTTTGTAGGCTATACTGTACCTATACGAACGTGTATATACTTTTACATATATATTATCGTGACTAGAGTATCCTAGATGTAATAATGTCCTCCTGGACTACCCGGGATTCTTCACCTATTGAGAGATTTTATGATATATTTCGCCATATCCAGTCATGGCTGCTGCGAAGCAGCCATGGCTGATCTTGGTGAAACATACTTTACAGTTATGGTGGGCGATATATTCTAGACTACCCGGGATTCTTCACCTATTGAGAGATATTATGATATGTTTCGCCATATCCAGTCATGGCTGCTGCGAAGCAGCCATGGCTGGTCTTGGTGAAACATACTTTACAATTATGGTGGGCGATATATTCTGGCGCTATTAGCACGCTTCTGTTGCCTGGCGGTCCATTTCATTGTAGGCTCTACTGTACCTATACGAACGTGTATATATGTTTATATATATATATTATCGTGACTGGAGTATCCTAGATGTGATAATGTCCTCCTGGACTACCCGGGATTCTTCACCTTCTGAGTGATATTGTAATATATTTCGCCATGTCCAATCATGGCTGCTGCGAAGCAGCCATGGCTGGTCTTAGAGAAAAATACCTTACAGTTATGGTGGGGCGATATATTCTGGCGCTATTAGCACGCTCTTGTTGCCTGACGGTCCACTTTATTGTAGGCGGTACTGTACCTATACGGACGTGTATACATGTTTATATGTATATATTATCGTGACTAGAGTATCCTAGATGTGATAATGTCCTCCTGGACTACCCGGGACTCTTCACCTACTGAGTGATATCATAATATATTTCGCCAGGTCCAGTCGTGGCTGCTGTGAAGCAGCCATGGCTGGTCTTGGTGAAAAATACTTTACAGTTATGCATGGCTGGTCTTGGTGAAAAATACCTTACAGTTATGATGGGGCGATATATTCTGGCGCTATTAGAGCGCTCCTGTTGCCTGACGGTTCACGTTATTGTAGGTTATACTGCACCTACACGAACGTGTATATATGTATATATATATATTATCTGGATTGGAGTATTCTAGATGTGATAATGTCCTCCTGGACTACCCGGGATTCTTCACCTATTGAGAGATAGTATGATATATTTCGCCATGTCCAGTCATGGCTGCTCCGAAGCAGCCATGGCTGGTCTTGGTGAAAAATACTTTACAGTTATAGTGGAGTGATATATATATATGTATACTATCTGGATTAGAGTACCCTAGATGTGATAATGTCCTCCTGTACTACCCGGGATTCTTCACCTATTGAGTGATATTATAACATATTTCGCCATGTCTGGTCTTGGTGAAAAATACTTTACATTTATGGTGGGGTGATATATTCTGGCGCTATTGATATATTATTGGTCAACACACAATCCAGTCTTAATGGTGGGGTATCTGCAATGACATTGCTATAGATCACGTTACTTGTACAGCTGGATATTTCCCCCTCGCAAGCTTACTCACACCTATAAGCCACCCCCTCCCCATTCCACCAAACATATTTACGATGTTAAGGTGTCGTCATACAGAATGTTTCTGTGATCACACTTGCTTCATTTATCCGCTTCTCAAATATTTGAGCACGACTCGGCAAGCAAATCAACTGGGACATCCTTATTCCACCCGCCCCACCGTCTTGCAAGTGCCATTATTATTATTATTATTATTATTATAACCATTATTATTATTATTGATTGTTATAATTATTATTATTATTACTGACTAATCTTTTCCTAGAATACACACATTTGTTGCAAGATGGAATGTTTTTCATGGTATGGGGTGAATCCCACTTGCTTACCACTGCATTGTAACAGGCAGCCCTTCTTGACAACTTTCGACATTTCGTGTCGGAAGGGCCTTCCGTTCTCCTTCACTCTTCCAGGTGTCCTTATTTTTCTGGATTTGGAAGTAAAAGATTGCTTGCCAGACTACATAAATCTTGCCGACTCTTGCTCGAGATTAAATACTGTGCGTAACTATGCTTTAACATTTTCCTCCTGATGTATATAAGGATAGATAAATATACTGGCGGACTGTCGGAGGTGCACATGTAGCTCCATATGTATGTGCATGTGAAGATACATGTGAGTGTCTGGCTGTCTGTCAGTGTATCTATACAAAGGTATTTATGTCAGAGTATGCATGCACTGACTTGTCGGGTGTGGGGCTGTACAGAGGGAATGGACATCCGGACTGAGCGGCTGTTTTGGTTTAGTTAACAGTAGTAGTGTTGACGGATGTGTGTGTGTGTGTTTGTGGTCGTGCATGTGTGTGAGGGTGTGCGCAGGTGTATGGACGTGTCAAATAAGTTTACACGTATATATTTCCAAATGCTTCTCTCCATAATTTGCCCTTGGTTTACAATACAAAATCCAATCATTCTTCAATTTCTCCATATGTAACATCCACTTAATAACTAATGGTGCTTGACTTTGAGTTTAAGCATTTCATATCAGATTGCTTCATGGGATGCTTTTTCAATACGTTATTCGTATATTCTACCATTATTTTTTTATACCCCATTTCAAAGCTGCTCTATCCACTCTTCTTCAAACCCAAACCTTCTCGTAACCAATCTGAGCTCAACTCTTACCAATGTAGAATAGTCGTGTTATTGAAAGTTACCAGTCTCCGGGCACCGTGCAGATTTTACCATCCACAAATTACATAGTGTGTAGTCTAGATTCCTACCGTGCCCGGATTGGTACATTCAGTACTGCAATATATGTCTGTGACCTCAAACGAAAACTAAGCAAGGAGCAGTCCCTGTGTCTTCTAACGTATTTGTATTTGCGCAGTGTAGGGATCAGTCTTCAGGTTAGCTTAACTGTGCTGTCAGCCTTGTTTCATCTTTCCGATTCACAAGATCAACCACTTGATAGGTGTGTGGAATTTACGAGACCCAACTTTCTTGGAGGAGGTGCTAGAACCCCACTGACACCAAACTCAATGGCTCCAAAACTAATCGAGTCCGATATGTGGCATCTTACAATTTTGGTAGCATTGTTCCTGGCCCCACTCTTGTTATTGTCCGGGGACATTGAATTAAACCCTGGGCCTGCCTCCGTAAACACTTCTTGTAGCCAAAATTCATTGAAAATCTTCCATATGAACATTCAAAGCCTCAAGCCAAAATTGAACATTATAGAGTATGAATCGTCATCATATGACATACTAGCCTTCACCGAGACTTGGCTTCAAAGCTGCGACCAAATATCTGATATAATGATTAGTGGCTTCCAGGAACCATTGCGGCGTGACCGCTTATCGAGGGGAGGGGGCGTTGCCATGTACATAAAGGATGGCTTGTGCTTTCGGCGTAGAACTGACCTCGAGGTAAATAACACTGAGTGCCTTTGGGCTGAGGTGTTTACAAATTACAGTAAATCAATACTAGTTGGAGTATTCTACCGACCACCCAATAGTACTTCAGATATCTGGGATAGCATTACAGCTTCTGTTGATAGAGCCAAAGATACTTCAATCTCTGACCTAATCATTACTGGGGATTTTAATGAAAACCAAAATGGTTCCTCCCGAGGACATTTCCGTGAATTAAGCAACTATTTTAATCTGAGGCAGCTTGTGGAAGAACCAACGAGCTTTACTGAGTCATCTGCTACACTGATTGATCTGTTTGCTGTAAGTGATACAGTTCCTGTACTAGAATGTGAAGTTCTAGAGCCCCTTATTCCTGACATGTCTCGATATCATTGCCCAATTTCAATTGAGGTTGAATTTAAAAAAACAACGTCCAAACACTTTAGGAGACGCATTTGGCTGTATCCGGAAGGGGATTACAATGCTTTGAACAACGCCTTCAACAGTGTAGACTGGAATAGCCTGTTCGATAATTCATGTCTAGACACTGTAATCTCTAACTTTACCGAGATCCTACTTAACACGGCATCTAAATTCATCCCCAACAAAGATATAACTTCCAGGCCCAATCAACCCAAATGGATGCATAACCAGATTCGCTTACTGATTAGGCAAAGGACCCGATTATATCGCAGAGCAAAGCGCTCAGGTTTACCGTACGACTGGGATAAATATAAACGTAAACGTAATGAGGTCGTATCAGCAGTTACTGATTAGGCAAAGGACCCGATTATATCGCAGAGCAAAGCGCTCAGGTTTACCGTACGACTGGGATAAATATAAACGTAAACGTAATGAGGTCGTATCAGCAGTTAGGAAGGCCAAAGCCACGTATATTTCAAAAGTTCAATCAACATTGAGTTGCCCAAATACATCATCGTCGGAGTGGTGGAAAACCTTAAAAACATTTATCAGTAGAAATACCCCAGAAATCCCAACTTTAAATCACTTGAATAAACTCTATTCAACCAATCTTGAGAAGGCGGAAGTGTTCAACGGATACTTCTGTTCCATTTCAACATTGGATGACACAAATGCAACTTTACCCGACTCATCTGAACCAGTCCTGCATTCATTTGATAAAATAATTTTAGTAAGCACTGAAGTGTATGAAGCAATGAAGAGTATTAAGATATCGAAGGCGTCCGGCCCTGACCTCATAAGTCCACGGCTCCTGAAGGAATGCAGAAGTTCATTATGTGTACCACTTACGACATTATTTAATATCCTTTTAAAAAACTGTTATTTTCCACAATTATGGAAAAAAGCCAATGTGGTGCCGGTATTAAAAAAGAAACCTTCTAATGCTGTTACCAATTATCGCCCGATATCACTAATTAGCTGTACTGGCAAGTTACTTGAAAAGTGTGTGTTTAAAAGATTATGGCATTTCCTATGCGATAACAATATACTGAGCCAGTTCCAGTCAGGGTTTACCCCAGGTGACTCAACGGTATTACAACTGACAGATCTCTATGATGAATTTTGTCATGCCCTTGACGACGGTAAAGAAGTTAGAGTTGTTTTTTGTGATGTCAGTAAAGCGTTTGATAAGGTATGGCATGTTGGTCTTATTCACAAGCTTGAGAAAATAGGGATATCTGGCGATCTACTTTGTTTTTTAAAATCTTACCTCTCTGACCGGTATCAGCGGGTTGTGGTAGCCTCTGAGGTGTCCTCCTGGAGACAAGTAACGTCTGGTGTTCCACAAGGTTCCATTCTGGGCCCACTCTTATTCCTGATATACATTAACGACATTACGGAAAATTTACTGAGCAGCATTCGTCTATTTGCAGACGATACATCCTTATATCTCATAGTAGAGAATCCTGATCAAGCTGCAGTCTTAATCAATCGTGATTTGGCAACAATCGAAGATTGGGCCAAAACATGGCTGGTTGAGTTCAATGCTCAAAAAACAGAAACTATGCTAATATCCCGTAAAATTAATGTTCCTGGACATCCACCCTTATATCTAAGTGGAACAGGAATTACTGAGGTTACCAGTCATAAGCACTTAGGTGTAATATTGAACAAAAATTGTACGTGGAATGACCATATTGACCACGTTTGCTCTAAAGCTTGGTCACGTATCGATATGCTTAGAGCCCACAAGTTTACTCTTGAACGAAAAGTCCTCGAACGAATATATTTTGCTTTCATTAGACCTCTATTAGAATATGCTGGCTGTGTCTGGGACAACTGCTCAGCAATGCAAGCAGCTGACTTGGAGAAAATACAGATAGCGGCAGCAAGAATAGTTACTGGTGCCACTGTGAGCGCCAGTAGAAGCCTCCTCTATACTGAAGTTCAATGGGATACACTACAAGAAAGACGCCGTAAGCACAAGCTTACTCAGTTCTTCAAGATGTATCATGAGCTAACACCTCCATATATCTCTATCAGAGTTCCCCCCATCAGTGCATCCATCAATCAAAGTCACAATCTCCGATCTGCAATTAACCACCGTATTCCCTTCTGCCACACTAACTTATACCAATCCTCATTTATCCCGGATGTTACCAATCAGTGGAACAGATTACCAACCTCGGTAAAAGAAAATTCTTCCCTCACAAATTTTAAAAGGTTCTTAAATAGCGCAAACCAACGACCACCGATATTTTACACTGGTGCTAAATCCCGTGCTGCACAAATCTATCATTGTAGGCTACGCTTGCATTGTAGCGGTATCAATGCCCACCTCTATGACAACCATCTATCGTCATCCCCACTGTGCCAGTGTGGTGACCCAGAGACAACTGAACATTTTCTCCTGTATTGTCCAATACATGATGCTGCACGCGACTCAACAATCAATACATTGCCTTTCACATTTGACCTCTCCACGCTTCTGTTTGGGTCTGAATGGTTGGACAACTCTAAAAATGCGCTTGTATTCGGAATTGTACAGGATTATATCACACTGAGTGGGCGCTTCCAGTGAGACATTTCCATTTGTAGTTCTTTGGGGAATGATTTATCATCATTTCACGTATTCGTTATTCAAACATTTGTGACTGATGTGATGACTTTCCATCACGGAATATATGTCTTTGGTGTCGACGGTTTGGGAGTCGAGTGTGGCCGCGGCCGTTGTCGGGGCTGGTTGGCTGCTCTCTTCTCGGTGGTGGGTGAGGGGGGGTGGCATTTGTGGTGTGACAGGTGTTGCTCCCCCGCATCCGTTGTTTGGGGGGAGGGGAGGGGGGGGGGCTTGTCGGTCCTGCCGGTGGGCGCGGCTATGCACGTTTCTCAAATTGTGGATAGTACATGCATCTGAAGTGTGAATAATGCAGCCTTATTTGCATTCTGAGCGTTAGTGCCACAGGACGCCAGGCTACGACGGAGCCGTCGTGGGCAATTCGGGCTCCGCGCCTGGGCTGTGTTTCCTCGCGTGCATCGATCTAGGAAGTCTAGGATAAACAAGATGTAGATTTTTTGTGGCTTTTAATAGATTAAATTTGATTGATAGTTTGTAAATGCTAGATGCACGCGCGTTAATGGCGGCTCAGGTGTGGATCCCGGGTGAGTCCGCTTTAATGACACCGCTAGCAGCATATTCTCTGAGGTTGCGTATAATAACTCTCATTTGTCGGGTGTGCGTTGAGCTCAGTTTGGTTGAAACTATATATCTCTCTCTCTCTCTCTCTCTCTCTCTCTCTCTCTCTCCTCTCTCTCTTTCTCTCTTCTCTCTTTTTGTATACCCCCATTTCATGTTTAAACAATATTTTACATAGTGCAAGCAACTACCTGCAATTTTTTTCAGACTTTCTTGGGAGACAGCTTAACATAAGCTTATAGCTTACTGCTGAATCCCACCCATACAACTTGTATATCAACTATGTTGAAATACCTTTATGCATACACCTGTATTACAAGTCTCCATGAACATTATGTACTTATCATTTACCAGTATGTATAATATTATAATTCATGAATAAATATTGTTTAAACTACATATGTTGTGTCTTGGGGCAAAGGGTGAAAATGTTTAACTACATGGGAAATTTTCATACTATTGTCGTCCTCTACATGGATAGGTAAGGGATTGATATTTCCCTACAATGGTCATATCAGTAACTTTCTTAGTAACGATCAAAACTGATAAACAACGTACGTGGAAACTGACAAAATACCCCCCCCCCCCCCCCGCAGCCCGTTGAAAAAACAAAACAAAAAAAACGGGAAGTAGTCATTAATTGTTTATAGTGATTCGGAAACATGAAGTGAAAATATCTAATTATACGGGAAACTTTCATACGGGTGTCATGCTCTCCATGGATAAATAAGGGGGGGGGGGGGGGGATATTTCCCTACAGTGGTTATTTTTGTGACTTTCTGAGTAACGATTAGAATTGAAACAACAATCTACGCAGTAATCGAGAATTACCCCCCCCTCCACACACATATACACATACCTCCTTCCCCCACCTCCTCGTTGAAATACCGTGAAGTGAATCATTTATTTGCTGACTGTTTTTTGGAAACACTAAGTGAGTTTTTACATGCGTTTCGTCCTGCACTTGGCTAGGTAAGTGCTTAATACTCTCCATGGTGGGCACTTCACTGTCTTTTTGGTAACGATCAGAACTGACCTGCAATATACTCGGATATCGCTAATAAAACTATTCTCACTTTTCGATGCCAAGGCATGCCTTGCGACCCCTTGGGCCGTGGGTGGTGTTTGGAAGCGGAAAGTGAGAGAGTTTAATTATAAGGCAAATGTTTATACAAGTTTCGTCTTGTACATCTTTGCTTAAAGGGTTAATGTTTCAATTGTGGACATTTCAATGACCCTTTGGGTAATTCGTAATATACACGGAAATTCTCTCCCCCCGCCACAAAAAATAAAAAAAAATTAAAAAATAAAAATAAAAAATAAAAAACATAAAAAAAAAAAAATATATATATAAAATAAAAATTATTTTCACTTTTTGCTCCCAAAGCATGTCTTCGCCTAAGGTTGTGTTTTGAAGGCAAGAACTGAAAATGTTTAATCGTACTGGAAATTTTCATACGAGTGTTGTCTTAACATCGATAGGTATACGGGGTTGATATTTCATACACTGGTCAAATGTGTTACCTTTTTAGTAACAACCTGAACTGACCAAGATAGATACAGGGTTGATATTTCCCGCCAATGGTCATATCAGTCACGTTTGTAGCGATGATCAGAACTGACCATCAATATACGCAGAAAGCGACAATAACCACACCACCCCTTCGTCGCGCCTCCCGGTTTAAATATCAGAAGTGAATCAGAGTATTTGCTTACAGTGTTTTGGAAGCATGAAGTGAAAATATTTAATTATACCGGAAACCGTCATACGAATGTCGTCTTCGACATTGATAAAAAAGGGGTTGATATTTCCATACAATGGTCATATCAGTGACTTTCTTAGTAACGATCAGAACGACAATACCTCCTCCCCTCCCCCCCCCCCCCCCCCCAGCACCACACACACACATACACACACATCCACCTCTTGAAATGCCGGGAAATGATTAATTATTTGTTTACAACGTTTTGGAAGCTTGAAGTGAATTATTTACACGTTTGCCGTCTTGCACTCGGCTTGGTAAGTGGTTAATACTTTTCCAGGTTGACACTTCGGAGTCTTTCTTAGTAACGATCAGACCCATGCAATATACGTGGAAACGCTAGTAGAACACACACAATATAAAAAAAGAAAAGAAAAATAAATCCTTTCGCTCTTTGCGTCCAAGGCATGCCCTGCGACCCTTAAGGCCGTAGGCTGTGTACTGGAGGCGAGAAGTGAGAGTATTTAATTATACGGCATTCGTCTTGTACTTTGCTCATGTCCTCCCACTCCTGAGCCCATCTCCATTCATTATAATACATACAATAATGAAACTGTTTGTACATCTCATATTTATCACAATGATTTTTTCTTTGTTTCCAATTTCCTTTTCTACCATCCTACCTTTTCTGAGCACATGGAGTCGGACTGCCAGTCACATTTCAAATAGCTTAACACTTTTATGCAACAAAGTTACAGAGGCTGGTGACAAAAGTGCTGCCAATCAGTCTGGCGGGTAAAATAACTTTAGACGAGGTCCAGACTGTCTTGGAATACGACTTCGTAACCCACTACAACAATACATCTCCTTCGTCCGACGACGTTGAGGATTCCCCATTCCACAGCCATAAACCTGAATGTAAGTATTATTTGCCAGAAAATTTCCGATCAACTTAACACTTTTATGCAACAAAGTTACAGAGGCTGGTGACAAAAGTGCTGCCAATCAGTATGGCGGGTAAAATAACTTTAGACGAGGTCCAGACTGTCTTGGAATACGACTTCGTAACCCACTACAACAATACATCTCCTTCGTCCGACGACGTTGAGGATTCCCCATTCCACAGCCATAAACCTGAATGTAAGTATTATTTGCCAGAAAATTTCCGATCAACCATCAACAACGAAACCCAATCTTTCTCGCTTTTTCATATTAACTGTCAGAGTATTAATGCCCACTGGGACTCTTCACACGATCTTCTGTTTAATTTGCAAGGAACTGAAAATAAGTTTGACATCATTGGTCTAACAGAAATCTTTCATGTCCCCTCAAACATATCGTACAACCTCGACGGTTATCATAATCTCATAAAAAATATCCGTCCTGACGGTGATGACGGTAGAGGAGGAGTCGGGTTATTTATTAAAGAGAACATTGATTTCAAAGTTCGTCATGATCTGTCGGCTTTCATACCTCACGTCATAGAATCGCTCTTTATCGAAATTAATGTTAATAAATCTCGGAAAGTCATTGGAATAATCTACAGGCCCAATACTCCACCGAAAGCGGACATTGATATCTTCCTAAACAAACTAAATGAAATTACAGATAAGTTAAATCAGGAAAATATATCTTCATATTTAATGGGTGACATTAATATTGATCTTCTGAAATATGATTCCCACCCCAAAACAGACAGCTACATTAACTTAATGTTTAGCCAAGGATTTTTACCTGTCATAACAAAACCCACCCGTTTGACTACACATTCAGCCACTCTCATTGATCACATATTTTCAAACAATATTTTTTCCACTTCAATATCTGGGATAATAATAACTGATGTTTTCGATCATTTTGGTACTTTTCACGTAGAAATTATTCCGCCAAAATCTGACAAAGAATCTTATTCATGGATACAGAAGGTAAATGCTGAAACTATGGAAACTTTTAAATAACTTCTCTCACAATGTGATTTTTCGACAGTTATGGGTTCGGATAATCCAAACACAGCATACAACTTTTTAGATATATACCTGGAATTATTTGATGTAGCTTTCCCCCGGATACGTGTTTGTACGAAAAAAAAATTTATAAAGAGAAAACCTTGGATGACAAGGGGGCTAATAGTATCATCGAATAATAAAAGCAAATTTTATAATAAGAAGTTAAAAAACCCAATCGAATCCAATGTAACCAACTATAAAAACTACTGTAAAATATTTAATAAAGTAAAAAAGCAATGCAAGGCAAATTATTTCAAACATGTTCTGAGTGAACATAGATATAACATGCGTAAAACATGGCAAATACTAAATGACGCCATCAAAAGGTCAAACGGAGCTGTTAACTTGCCTAAATTTTTTATCCATAATGATAAAGAAGTAAATGACCCGACGGAAATAGCTAACGAATTCAATGCTTATTTCGCAAGTATAGGAAAACAAACGAGTGAAAAAATACCCGCCACCAACAAATCATTTCACGACTTCATGGATGCAAACTCTACTAATAATTTTTATATAAGCCCAACATGTGATTTTGAAGTTATGAATATCGTAAAATCTCTAAAGTCGAAAGGAAGCAAAGATTGTGATATTAGTTCAAAACTACTTAAACAAGCCATTGACCCCATTGTTACCCCTCTAACACATATCTTTAATTGTTCGTTTATACACGGTACTGTTCCAGATAAAATGAAAACTACTAAAGTTATTCCTATATTTAAAGCAGGTAACCAACACAATTTTACAAATTACAGACCCATCAGCATACTACCGACATTCTCAAAACTTTTGGAAAAACTTATGTCAGTTAGGCTTGTAAAATACCTAGATCACTTCAGCATCTTACATCCAAATCAATACGGTTTCAGGAAAAATCATAGTACGGTGCATCCTGTCAGGCAGCTGCTGAAAACTATATCAGATGCAAATAATAAAAGAAGTAAGGACAGTACATTGGCACTATTTTTGGACCTTTCGAAAGCATTTGATACCACAGACCATGACATTTTAATAAATAAATTATATAGATACGGTATTAGAGGATTGGGCAATGACTGGTTTAAAAGCTATCTATCTGGTAGATCACAGTACGTTGCATATGGCGAGCATATATCTGACAGAGTAAAAATAACGCATGGTGTTCCGCAAGGCTCGGTACTCGGTCCGACACTATTCTTAATATATGTCAACGACATTTATCGCGCTACGTCCCTGAATCTCCTATCTTTTGCTGACGACACTTCGGGACATTCTTCGGGCCCTGATCCAAATCAATTAACCGCACTTATAAACACAGAGCTTGGAAAAAATATTTGAATGGTGTTGTGCGAATCAACTTGTGTTAAATGCTACTAAAACTAAATACATTTTAATCAACCCCTCCGGCAAAAGAACAACAATTCATTACGACATTCTAATAAACGGCCAAATTATAAGCAAAGTAGGTACTAATGATACAGAGAAATCTCTTAAATTCTTAGGGATACATATTGATGATAGTCTATCGTATAAGCACCATATATCTCAACTTTCTTCCAAGATTGCTCGGGCGAATTTCTCACTAAATAAAGTGAAAACTACACTTCCCAGAGAAGCGATGAAAACACTTTATTATGCCCTGATACACACACATTTAGTGTATGGGATAAATGTTTGGGGCAATGCTAGAACAATTAAAAAGATACTGCTTCTTCAAAAACGCTCCATCCGCATAATAAACAACACGTGATACAGAGCACACACTGATCCTCTCTTCCGAGAAAATAAGATTCTTAAAGTAAACGACCTCTTTAAACTCCACGCGTGCCTGTTTGTATTTGATTGGTATCATGATAACTTGCCGGTATCCTTCAGACACTACTTCCACCCTGTAGTCAATACTACGGGCAGAGCTAGTAGAAGGAGAGATCTTCTCCAAATTGGCAGAACAAGAACAAGGGCTCTTGAGAACTTTCCAACACATATATACCCTAAACTATGGAATGACTTAGAGCTCGATTTACGTAACAGCAGCAATAGAAACATATTCAAAAAACAATTAACCGTAAAATTACTGTCCCAATACTCCGATAACATCGACTGTAATAATCCATACTGTAACGAATGCTCTATTTAGAACAGGCAGAATATTTTCAGATAATTATGTGGCTATGAATTTTCAAGATTATACTAACTTAGCGCTTTCCAAGAACAGTACCGGCGGACTGGGTTGCTGAATGACTACAGTGAAATCTTGTAGTTGTTTTTGTTGGTATCCTTCAGATACAGCTCCAACCCTGTAGTCAACTATACCGATAAATCTAGTGGTAAACACCGCGGGTAGGGTCTTACTTAGCTGAGGACTCCCAACGTTTTGCATCATTCAGTGGGGAGCTCTCTGTGGGAGCTTCGCACGGAATGACGTCGTGATTTGTGGCTGTCAGTGGGGGGGAAGTATGACAGGAATTGTGTCGTGGTTATCCGCTGGTGCTGTATATGTCTGGACATATTCTCGTCTCTTGGCAGGTAGACAAGCTAGCTGCACCAAGCCACCAGCATCCAAGTACAAATGAACTGTTGTCTGATAGTCCGATTCCAATGCTGCACAGTATAATCCCTGGGAGACGACAGGTAGACAGCCAATCTGGCTATGTCGTCTCCCTGCGGTATACATGCATAGTTGATCTCTTGTTTGTATTGTATGAATGTACATATCTATATTGCTGTATACCGCTAAATAAAATTCATTCATTCATTCATTCATTCACAGATGATTTTTCTGTAAAATTGTATCTGAAGCGGAGTTTAGAGAGAGTCTTGACCATTTATTTACCTTACTTCATCATAGCTTTATGACTGATAATTTTAATGTCATTAAAACTCCCAAATAAGGTGACGTACGTGACAAAGTGAGCCATACTGAGCTCTGGGAAATTGAGGAGCTCTTACAATAGTCAGCCATTATGTTGGCTTGATATTTGTGGTGGAATAATTCAGTCTAATTTACGTTAGGT
Organism: Pictodentalium vernedei; assembly: GCA_031216915.1. NCBI lineage: Eukaryota > Metazoa > Mollusca > Scaphopoda > Dentaliida > Dentaliidae > Pictodentalium > Pictodentalium vernedei. The sequence continues at coordinate 164,018,667 of CM062292.1, forward strand.
AATATTGTAGCTGGCAAGACAAATCTAATTGTTTTTCCATCTGCGGTGTGGAATTTCAACACAGTATTTAATTAAACCTTCCTTGAACTGAGTTGCACTGTACAGGGATAGATAATTGTCTATATTCACAAATATAAACAATACTATCACTGGAAGTGTAGTTCTCTGGGTCAGCAGTTAAGTCAGCATTTCAAAAGTTTGGTTCCAAATGCTGGGATCCAACTAGCTTCCTGATTGGTGTTCAGTCACATTTAATTCCTATATAAGCTGGTGTTTGCTACCAGTCAGACAGTTAGTTCTACCAGAACTAACCCGCTAGATCTGACCGGTCTACCTTCTCTTGTTCTACCAGTCAGACAGTTAGTTCTGTCAGAACAAACCCGCTAGATCTGACTGGTCTACCTTCTCTTGCCTTAGGTCTGCTGATCTACCATCGAGTGCAAGTCCTAGTCAAGCTCCAAGAACCTGCAATAGATCTGCTGATTTACTTGCAAGTACCAGTCTTAGTCCAGCACCAAGAGCTTACCTTAGATTTGCAATCTACCAGCAAGTGCCAGTTCTAGTCCAGCTTTAAGAGCTTGCCTTAGGTCTGCCAATCTACCAACAAATGTCAGTTCCAGTCAGGCTCCAAGAGCCCTGTATCAGATATGATGAGTTATGTAAGTTCTATTGATATTTTAAGGGATTAAAGCATTGCTTTGTTCCCTGAAGAGTTCAAACTCTTAAAGAGCGTATGGGAAACTCCAGACTCTGTGTTTACTGATTTGGGGATAGAAGTTTGATGAGCTTTACTTCTTCGATTTTTTACTTACATTTTGCATCTATCCATAAAAACAAGACTGATGTTTGAGTTGGTTATTTTTCCAATGACTCATGATTTGATTTTGAGGTTTAATGCTTCACTCGCTAGACATCACTCAGGAGATGACACTAAATCAAAAATATTACACAATGGTGTGTCTGAATTGCGAATGAACACCGGAGCCACAACTTTACCTGTGAATGTCTGGATATCCCAAATTGAAACTCTGGGGGCTTCAGGAGAAGCTTAAATTTTCAAATAAAAATATCACTTTCAAAGATATGTTTACTTTCTTGTGGGACTCTTTGTGTGTTGAAGCATTTCATTGGCACATGCATCATCAATGAGACTACGTAATGGCCAATAAGATGCATTCTTACATGCAACAAGCCGGTGTCCGGTCTTGGCTTTCCTAACACTCTTTCTAATGCCTGTATTCTATGGGGCAACAATGAATACATACACGAATCCTGGTATAGGAAATATCTTCGAACTGAATGAAACCTGAAAAAAGTATAAATAAATCTTGAGTCATCAGTAGGAGTTTCTATATGAAGAGAAAGATTCTATTCTTGATGTGTCATGACTATGATACTTGATCCCCTGCTTAGCACCAAGACAATGTTAATGGTTGTTTTGTGCAGATTTATCTAAATTTCTTTAAAAAATCTGAACTGATTATTCCCTTTATTCAACCCAAATGGCAGATCAACACTTAAGGAAAAAAAACATACTGTCCAACTTTTCTCAATTGTTTTCCTTAACTGGTAGACTTGCTGGAAGCCCACATTTGGGCTTCATTCTGATGTGCTGGTGCCATGACTTGAAGGCTTTATAGTCTGTGGATGTGCTTCATATTATCTTTGGAGAGAAATTATTTAGTCTGTACATGTATTTATTTGCTGTTTCACAATTTAGGGAGACTGCCTTCAGTTCCTTTAACCCTTTACCTAACATGAAAAGCAGACGACACTTGCAAAAAAAATTCTTGAATAACTAATTTTTTTCATTTTTTGTCTCAAAAACATAGGTTATGACCCCTCGTTGGAACGAGCTCGACGAGCTCGTTCCAACGAGGGGTCATAACCTATGTTTTTGAGACAAAAAATGAAAATATTTTGAAAATTAATTGGCGATTTTTGAGAATAGCGCTGCCCGGTTTTGGCCGTTACGTTGGGTAAAGGGTTAAAAGGTGAAGAAATGTGAAGAATTTTGATGACCAATATATAATTTAGCACTCTACTAGTTAAACAACATAGTTTAAACACGAGCTAGTTCCAACGAGGGGATCATAAGCAATGCTTATATTGAAAAAAAAATGAAAAATAATATAATATTTTTGTGTATAGCTTTTACCGGCTTTAGCTGTTACATTGGATAAAAGAGCAAACCATGATAATACTGTGAACTGCTAATTTATACACGCGTTATCTCGGTTTTAATTGTAAGCAACACTGTCCAACACTATCAGCTATGGTTTGTTAAAAATAAAAATGAGCTGTTTGGGGGAATTTATTTCTACCATGTGTTTAGTGAATCTGCCATGTGTTTCAGGCATCGGAAGAAATTTAGCAAATTTGTATCAATAATGTGTGCATAATTTCACAAACTTCAGGCATTTTCTGGTAGAGTAGTATAAAAATACAGAAGCTGGCTTTTTACAATTTTTCCCAATAAATTTGAATGCTTGACTATTATTCTCAGCTGCAACCCCCTTTAAAAATAAGAAGACAGTATTTTCACCATCTTTTGATGTTTTGTAATTATTTTCTGTTAATTATATCAACAGTGTGCACATCATGCCATATAATACAGACACAATGTTTTCCATTAATTTATAAATCTAGGAGGTGAGATTTGCTAATTTTTAACACTACCGTCTATAGAAAGACGATTTTCATGACAACATAAGCCAGGGATGTAGGGTGGATTCATAAAAAAACTGACAAAACAATTGCCTTACTTGACAACTGAATAGAATCACTGGCATTTTTACGAAACAACACGTCACATATTACAGTGAACCATGAATTCACTATATAAAAAAAAGAAAATTACAAAACCCATGAACAATCATTTTTGGAAAACACAATTATATCTGCTACACAGTCAATGTTCTGGAACATTCAAATGCCAATGAATTTTACTGAAAATGGCATTAAATTCAGAGCTTGTACGTAATTAATAATATGCTGCTTATTGTGGAATACAAAAACTTTAAAAAACATTTCAAATTTTAAAATAACACTGGTCACTTTATTGGTGTTTAAAGTCACATATTTCTGTACAATGGCAAATTGTGACAGCAACAGGGAGAAAGTCAAGTTTAGTTAATCATTACACCAATGTTGCATTTCAGAGTACTTCCACCTCAAGCATTGTTGATTGGTGCCTATTTTACCAGTAAAACAGAGCTTGTTTACCACAATAAACAAGCACAGCTACACTTCCCTGGGGGTCCCACAGATAGATGCAAATTGCAGGTGGTGCTATACTAAAACATGCCTACATGTACGCTGCAGTTACTGCCTTAATACAGGTCCAACTAGAGGTGTGACTGTCCCAGATGGTCCTGTCCATACCCCACCCCCACTGCCATGAATATTCTATAACAAAAAGTGGCATTACTCTGGCTAACAAGTCTGATTGAAACTATAATCACAGGTACACAGGTTCCCATGGTAGTGAACATCTGTACCATGTTTCAAAGGAGTCAATCCATAATGATCGGAGAAAATCTCCAGACAAAATTCAGGCATTCTAAGATGAAAAGGGGCATAACTCTGGCAAAAAAGTCCAATCAAAACTATAATCACAGGTGCACAGGTTCCCATGGCAGTGGACATCCATACCAACTTTCAAAGAAATCGACCCATAAACATCTGAGGAAATCTCCAGACAAAATTCAGGTATTCTAACACAAAAAGGGACATAACTCTGGTAAAAAAAAGTTCGATCAAAACTATAATCTCAGGTGCACAGGTTCCCATGGTAGTGAACATCCATGCCAAGTTTCAAAGGAATCGATAAATAAACATAAAATTCAGGCATTCTAAGACAAAAAGGGACATCACTCTGGCAAAAATACTCTCACTGGAACTATAATCACAGGTGCACAGGTTCACATGGTGGTGAATATACATACCAAGTTTCATGGGACAACTGTCCATAAATGTCTGAGAAAAACTTTGGACAAAATAATTACGTTGATGGATGGATGGATGAATGTATGGATGGATGTATGGAAAGACAGACAGATGGACAGATGGAAACAAGAGGATTCCAGTACACCCCCTCCCCCCCATCACACACACACAACTCACTGCAGGGCCTATAATGAGGAGAGGAATGCCCTTGGTGAAAAAATTAGACATTGACATTAAGGTTTGAAATGAGTACCTGTTGATGTATTTGTTTTGTTACTACAGCATAATTATTTCACCATATTAAATACATTGGTGCGGCTTTCCATTCGATAACTGGTCAAGTGTTAAAATACTTTTGGTCATCAGAATTTTTCTTTTTTGATTCTTTGTCTGGCTACAATTTATAGAAGAGAGTGCAGGCAGCACCCTACCCCTAAAATGTAACAAAGGAACATCTACACAGACTAAATAATTTCACTTCAAGGATAACATGAAACACATCCACAGAAAACTTAAGAAAATATTACTTGGTTACGGTAGTTTCATATCAGCCATAATAACCTCTTTAATTTATTAAACCAAAATAAATAATTACAAAAACGTTCTCAGATCTGTTACAGTTTTCTGACAGTGTTATTGTTTCTCATTATTTTCACAAAGTCTAAAGTTTCTTATTCCCCTACTCCTAGTTGAGCTATCCGAACGTGTCTGTTTCCCCACTGGGGAAGCCACGATGTTCAGTTAGCTAAGGCCCCACAAAGCAGATCTTCTGTTTCTCAGGCCATTATTTGTAAAATTGCATGCGGGCGAGCGTTTTTTTATTTTATTTTTTATTTCTGTAACTATTTCTTTGTCATCAAAAGTTCATGTTATTGTTATATATTTTAGGCCTCATAATCAACAGAATAGCATGGGTGGTGGTGTATTTCGTCCCTTGAGAGCAAGAAGGCTTTGCAATGCTAAGGCATTGCAAAGCCTTCGTGCACTCAACGGACAAATTTATCAATTTTTTAAATTGGGTAAAATATCAGACATAAACCATTTAATTTTTATTTTATTTAAGTTACCATTGGCTATAAAAAGAGAGCATGTGGCAAACCAAAAGGACCATTCGGGAGGGCCTGAGAAACAGATTTTTATTTTTTTTAGGCCTAAATTACCACTTTTCCCACTTCGATGAATATCCACTTACGACCCTGAGTTTTAGCTAGCGATGAATTTTCTTTACAACTATCTTCTTTCTTCCCTTCATTCACCTAATCATTACTTACTGCTATCATTAATTCCTCATCATACAAAACTCGGCTTCAAACCACTGCACTACACCTGGTAATGTGATTTTTCTTGATTCTGTTCAACGAATAACTGTGAACATTTTCGATGTAAACAAATTGGTTGCACACAAAAACACATCAATGGCGACATCTCTAGCTTGGTTCATTTTGGCCAAGATCAGCATCATATTAGCACAGTTTGAAGCTAAAAATTCATGAAGAGGTGAGGGAAACAAGTGTTTGACCACCGAGGTAGTATTAGTCCCCTACAGCGCTTTTGTGACATAAGGTGTTTTTGTCACATTAGACATGACCACAGTCAGCAGGAGTATCAGTCCTGGGGGCAGTTTTGGTAAAATAATTGGGGACGGTTCGGCCTGGGGACAGTTTGGCTTGGGGACAATTTGGGTTTCTTGACAACAGTCAACAGGAGTGTGTCAGACCTGAGGGGGGGGGGGGGGTGGTTTGGGTAAAATACAGGTTATCAGACAGGATTTCAAATGTGAATGGAATCTAAAAATTGAGAATTGAGAGAAGTGTAGCTTGAACTATGTTGGAGGGAGGGGTGGTAACATAAAAATAGAAAAAAAAAAGCTTAAAAACACAGCAAAATGGCCGCCATTCTGCCATCTTGGCTTTTGAAAAAAAAATATTGAGAGTGCATCATCCCCTCAGAACCATTTATCCACGTACCAAATATGAAAGGTGTAGCTTAAAGCATGTTGGAGGGAGAGGTGGTAACATAAAAACAGACAGACAGATCTTAGATTTTGAAAAAAAAATATTGAGTGTGCATAATCCCCTCACAACCCTTTATCCATGTACCATATATGAAAGGTGTAGCTTGAACCATGTTGGAGGGAGGGGTGGTAACATAAAATAGAGAAAAAAGCTTAAAAAACACAACAAAAATGGCTGCCATGGCGCCATCTTGAACTTTGAAAAAAAAATATTGAACGTACAACATCCCATCACAACCGTCTATCCATGTGCCAAAAATGAAATGTGTAGCTTGAATCATGTTGGAGTGGGGGGGTGGTAACATAAAATAGAGAAAAAAGCTTAAAAAACACAAAAAAAATGGCCGCCATGCCGCCATCTTGGATTTTGAAAAAAAAATATTGAACCTGCATCATCCCCTCCCAACCCTCTATCCATGTGCCAATTGTGCAAAGTGTAGCTTGAATCATGTTGGAGGGAGGGGTGGTAACATGAAAATAGAGAAAAAAGCTTAAAAAACACAACACAAATGGCCGCCATTCTGCCATCTTTGATTTTGAAAAAAAAAAAATTAAGCGTGCATCATCCTCTAGGAACCATTTATCCATGTACCAAATATCAAAGGTGTAGCTTAAAGCATGTTGGAGGGAGAGGTGGTAACATAAAAAACAGACAGACAGATGGACAGACAGGTGGACAGATGGACAGAGTGCAATCCTGTAGTCCCCTTACGGTTCCCGTAGGGGACTAATAATTCATGAGAGGTGAGGGACGTTGTACAAACACGAGTGCGCTAATGCGCACAAGTGTTTTACAATATAGTCCCTCGCCTCGACTGAATTATTTCATGTAACCAGTTCTGTCAAGCGATTACTCTTTTTATTACTTTTCATTATTAACACTAATTTTATTATTTAACCCTTTACCTAACGTAACGGCCAGCGCTATTCTTAAAAATCGCCTATTAATTTTTATTATTTTTTTCATTTTTTGTCTCTAAAACATAAGTTATGACCCCTCATTGGAATGAGCTTGTCGAGCTCATTCCAATGAGGGGTCATAAACTATGTTTTTGAGACAACAATGAAAATAATAGCAATTCAAGAATTTTTTTTTGCAAGTGTTGTCCGCTTTTCATATTAGGTAAAGGGTTAAAAAAAAACAAAAACAATGAAGTCCTCATTACATCCACGGCAAAGCGTCTTCGTTTGCACGTACAGATACACGACACAATTGTTGATTGTATAATTCACTTGTGAAGTTATCGTTTATAATCAAAACCGGAAATCCCAGTAAATCACACTTTGGAAAGTAATAAAATGAGTAATTCTGCGAAAGAAACTCATAACTAATAAATAAGGCCCCACAAAGTAGATCTTCTGTTTCTCAGGCCATTTTTTGGTAAAATTGCATGCAGGCGGGAGGTTTTTTATTTTATTTATTTTTGTAATTAATTCTTTGCCATCAAAACTTCATGTTCTTGGTTTGTTTTATGTAGTGGGCTCCATAATCTACAGAATAGCATGGGTGGTGGTGTATTTCATCCCTTGAGTAAAACTCAAGGAACAAATTTATCAATTTCATTAACTTGGGTAAGTTTAATTATTATTTTTTTAAAAGTTTCATTAGTTATAAAAAGAGAGCATGCGGCAGCCAAAAGGACCATGCAGGAGGGAAAAGATTTTTAACTTTTCTAAGCCAAATTTGCCTTTATGTGTTGTGATATCTACACTTCAGAACTGAACCAACAGAACTGTACTAAAGTAGCTGCTTGTGTCCATTTACATTTACTACAATTAGATACATTTCGTCCTCTGAGTTCCAATGTGTTCAACGTAACAGTAGGCACATGGAGACATCGGAACTCAGGGGACAACTTGTTCTCATTACGCAGAGTTTTTCAGTAAAACAGTCAGTATGCAATAAATAGTCACTTTTAGGAGGACATGGCTTCACAAATTACCTGTTTGACTCCACATGATGGAACGAAACAAAAAATGAAGTATAAGATAAAAGTAGACAAGTATTGTGCCACTCTTACCATTTTTTATCTAACAATCATATAGATATTGACCTGAAAACCATGAGAAACGGTACGTATCACATAGTGTGTTCCGATTCCGTATCATATAGCAACTCATTCTGATTCCGTATCATATAGACTCATTTCCGGGAATGCGATGGGCTATCATAACAGGCGTATTAATACATTATATGGGCATTTCGGTGATCGACTCAGCTGATCACTTACAAAACAAAACAAAATTCCTAACAGTTAGCGACAGAACTATTAATAGCCAATGATCCCCCTTCCCCATAATAAATAGAAACTGTACAATTCTATATTACATACTCGTAAATTCAAGCATATCATCACAGGAAGTGACAATGAAAGCGAATAATTTGACTTTGACCACACAACTTTGAAAATTGCAGTGACAGCCTTACTCATTGTTTGTTAGAGTGCACAACAATATAGTTCCATACAATATATTTTTTAACAAGAGCACCGCCAAGCGGGGCAACATACACCTGTCAAAACTGGAACATGCACAAGTTTCTCTGGGGTCAAGTTTGAAATTTTTGTTGACTTGACTATGTCTTATGTCTGTCACTGCCCCCCCCCCCCCACCCCCCCTCCAATTATTGCCCATTCCCCTGGCCTGTCTGGGGTAAAGGGTTTCAAATTGTATGCTTGTGTGCACACTTTTCGTATTGTTTTGTGAAATTTTAGTATTCAGAATGGAAATGCAAACAATTTTTAGGTGTAGAAGATTCTCCTCGCTGTTCACAATGGTAGCATCAATTCATTGACAGGTTAACTTCGTTGATAATGATTGCTGATAGGTGGCGCCAAATAAAAAGACTTTTTGAGGATCATAACAGCCATAAATGGCAAGGATTCTTGTCATTTAAAAATAAAATGGAGTCATCTGCTCCTGTCACATGCACAACGACAGTTGATGATCAAGATGGGTTCAAAGTTTGAACAATAGAGCAAGTAGAATGTTGAAGGAGTAGACGACACAATACTGTAATGTTTCAAGTACTAAAGGGGGCATAACTCTGGAAATACAAAAGAGTTATCTGCTCTCGCCACATGCACAACTGCAATTGGTGATCACCATGTGTGCAAAGTTTGAATAATATAGCATGTAAAATGTTGAAGAAGAAGGCGACACAATACTGTAATGTTTTAGGTACTAAAAGGGGCATAACTCTGGAAATACAAAATGGAGTTACCTGCTCTGGTCACACGCACAATGGCAAATGGTAATCACCATGTGTGCAAAGTTTGAACACTATAGAATGTAAAATGTTGAAGGAGTAGGCGACACAATACTTTGATGTTTCAAGTACTAAAAGGGGGCATAACTCTGGAAATACAAAACGGCATTACCTGCTCTTGACACATGCACAATGACAATTGGTGATGAACATGTGTGCAAAGTTTGAACAAAAAAGCATGTAAAATGTTGAAGGAGTAGGCGACACAATACTGTAATGTTTTAAGTACTAAAGGGGGGGGGGGAGGGGGACATAACTCTGGAAATACAAAACAGAGTTACCTGCTCTTGTCACATGCAAAACGGCAATTGGTGATCAACATGTGTGCAAAGTTTGAACAATATAGCATGTAAAATGTTGAAGAAGTAGGCGACACAATACTGTGATGTTTTAAGTACTAAAAGGGGCATAACTCTGAAAATACGCTCTTGTCACATGCACAACGGCAATTGGTGATCACCATGTGTGAAAGTTTGAACAATATAGCATGTAAAATGCTGAAGGAGTAGGCGACACAATACTGTGATGTTTCAATTACTAAAAGGGGGCATAATTCTGGAAATACAAAATGGAGTTACCTGCTCTTGTCACATGCAGAACGGCAATTACTGATCAACATGCTTGTAAAGTTTGAACGATATAGCATGTAAACCCTTGGAGGAGTCGGCGACACAAAAATTGTTTACGGATAGACAGACAGGCAGTCAGACAGACAGAGCCATAACATAATACATCCGTCAAAAAATGACGGGCGCATAAAAAAACTTTTCTCGCCCAACATTATGTCCAAAAACTGTATTAATAATTTAAGATTTAATCTGTTTATGTGACTGAATTGTTAGATAAATGAATTATCATGATAATGTGCATGCCCTGTGATTTGCATCAGATTCTCGGTGGTGTACAAAAATGGGATCACAACTCGCTGGCACAACCGGCTCAGCCGGCTCAAAGAGATCCCATTCTGGACACCACCTTGAATCTGATACAAATCATAGGACATGCACAATATCATGATAATCTGTATTTATTTTTCATATAAATAAAGTAGCAATTTATCACGATTCAGTTTTCTGTTGCTCAAAAATGAAGTGCTTTATTTGTCTGTGGTAAAAGCTAAGTCTGAACAAATGAAAGAAAAGTTTCCATCTGCGTTATGAACATTTGACAGCACTCAGTGTATCACCAGGAAATGATAAAATGAGAAAAGTTAAAAAATTTATAGTAATTTATATATTTTTTATACTTACCAATGACCCAGACATAGCTGGTGCTAACTCTTAAAATACTAGGGCCAAACACAAATTTTGCCCCCCAATCCCCAAAATTTTCATCTAAAACCAAAGAAATCATGTCCTGAAGGTCCTCCATACTTTGCCCTTACTGCGCATGCGCAGTGTCAAGGACGTTCCGAAATTGGCGCCAATTATCATTCTTACAAGCAGTGCCTGGTCAGCGCTATGTACTCAGCGGGGAGGTATGAGTTCCCAACTCCTGGGAGGGCCATCCCCGTCTGGGTCATTGGTAAGTATAAAAAATATATAAATTACTATAAATTTTTTAACATTTTTATACTGTACCAATGACCCAGACATAGCTGAATAGTAAAAAGGCTGGAAGGCCTAGGACATAGAGGAAAATCCATTAAGCTCAACTATATAACATAGAGTCAACCCCTCAAGGAGAAAAGGGGTATTAGGCTTTACATGTATCTTTCTTATTTTATGATAAATTAGAAAGATACAATACCCTTCATAATTGAGCACAATGACATTCATGTTCTCTATTAACATCCAGTATAACCCTTTATACTAATTATTTTTAAAGTAAGCCAATAAATAAAGTTAGTCCAGAGAATTGAGACTCTTTATATTCTTTAAAAGTGTCCGAGGATTGTATATTAACGCCCGTTTGACACTTGACATATACAAATGCTTCACACCGAGCTACACTTTAAAAATATGACATGTATGAATTTTAACATTAATATTACACTTTAAAACCATCCTGGAAACGACTCAGAATTACTGACTCCGGAGGAGGAATTCCCTTGCTTTTCACTATAAAGCAGGTGACCTAAGGGAACACCCCCTCCCCCCCCCCCCTTCCCCTTGCCCTGGGTCAAATAGCCCAGAGCGAAGAGGGCAGCAGGACGGAGTCACTGCCGGAACAGAAAGCCTGCATAACTATAGTTGCAACTGTTTAGTGGACGACATTCTGAGCAACATATAATGGACCTAAACAATGCAGGTCTCCAGAAATGGACTCAATATTTCTGAGATAAAAATTCGTGAATGTGGATGGCTGAGACCAATAAGCAGCCTTCATTAAATCTGTAATAGCAACTCTATTTGCAGAAGCCCAAGATGTAGAAAGAGCTCTTACTTCATGAGCCGAAATCTTAAGCACAGACTGCTGAGTAGAAGATAAATTTTCATAAGCAGTACGGATAGTTAATTGAATCCATCTAGCAATAGAATGGACCAAAATGTCCTTTCTATTAGGCATCAGAGACAGAAAGAAGCGTTTTCGTCCCTTTCTGATAAACTGAGATCTTTGTTTATAAATACGTAAAGCTCTAACAGGACAGAGTAAAGGCCTACGCCCGTCTGAAGACGGCAGAGCCTTAATAACAATAGGTTCCGGATATTTATTAGGAGCCTGATTCTTAGCTAAAAATCCAACATTAGTAGTGAAGGTGATAGTGTTCCCGACACTACGATAGTGAGAATCGTCCACCGATAGTGCATGAAGCTCACTGACTCTTCTAGCAGAAGAGAAAGCTAAGAGAAAAGCTGTCTTATAAGACAAGAATTTGAAATCTACTGTCCCAAGAGGCTCAAATGGCTTTTCCTTCAGTTTAAGAAGAACCCAAGCTAAATTCCAGTTAGGAATTAAACTAAGAGTTCTGTGTCTATTTATCGAGAAGTTTCTAACTAACTTGGATAAAGAGACATTAGATCCAATTTGTAAACTATCGTGGAGTGCATAGGTATCAGATAACATAGACCTATAACCCTTAATAGTAACAGGCTGCAGTTTGATTTCGTCAAACAAGTATACTAGAAAGTTTGCAATGTCTGGTATGGAGGGATCAAAAATATCAACAGAATGATCCCTACACCAACGACGAAAAACCTTCCACTTAGCCGCATAGTTTAGCGAAGAGGAGGTCCTCCTACAGTTAGAAATCACGTCCACTGCTCGTCCTGTAAAGTGCTTGCCATGCAAGAAGGACCGCACAATGGAACAAGAGGCCCCACGTGGCCTTAATCGCTCACCTGACAAAGTGACTCTAAGAAGTATTTTAGGTCACCTTCACCATGTCATGCCTCATCAACATTAACTGGTTGAGTGATAGATTTTGTTTGAAGTTCAACATTTGTTACCTAAAATTAGTTTTATTTAAAATCATTGGTGTGTGGCCAGTCTCCAATGATTTTTAATAAAGCAAATTTATCTCTGCAGACAAACTGGTTTAGCATGAAGCACAAACAAGGAATGTGAAGAGATAGCCTTGGACATCTCTCCCCAACTGTGGATATCTTCCATGTGCTACATGTATATATTTGCATGCAAGAAAACAAAAATTTTCACAAATTTTATTTTTTTTTATCATCATTGGAACAAGCTCAAACAGCTTATTCCAATAGGGGTATGGGAAGATCAGGTATATTTTTGAGACAGAAATGTGAATATATAAATAATGGTGTTTTTTGTGAATGATGCTGGAGAATTTTGCGTAAAGATATGGTAAATGGTTTGTTCTAGATACAGAATGATGCAAAAGTATTTAAATTTGATTAGGCAAGTTGTTCCTATAATGCATTTAAAAATTGAAGTAACTGTTTTTTTGCTGACGAACTTTTAGATGTGTGTGTCTGTGTTTGTGTGTGTGTGTGTGTGTGTGTGTGTGTTTGTGTGTGTGTGTGTGGGGGGGGGGGGGGGGGGGTAAGAGTGTTCTTGCAAACAAAATTCCTGAATAAATGGAAAATTTTATTTTTTGTGTGAAAGACATAGTGCGTGAATGTTGATTGGAACAAGCTTAGAGAGCTCATTTTAATGTGAAGTCATAAAGCTGTGTTTTACGTACGAAATTCTGGAATAACTAAAAAAATTGCTTTTTTGACTCAAAAAGCATGGTGTGCGACCTCTCATTGGAATGAGCTCAAAAAGCTCATTCCAATGGGGTATTTACAAGCGATAAGTACATGTATGTTTAAGAGACAAAAATTAAAATTTGAATAGCGATTTTTGCGAAGAATGCTGACAAGTTTTGGCAGTTATGCTGGTAAAAAGGTAAGATATGCAAAGTGGTTGTTTTTTAGAGGCGACATTTAATTAAGGGGAATTAACCCTTGATTACTGAGGTAACTTCTAAAAGTACTGAAATTTCATGAAGCAATGTGAATAACAGACAACAGTTGCCTAAAAATTTCATGAATAACTAAAATTTTTATTCCTTTGTCTCGAAAACATGGCATATGACCTTTGTTGGAATGAGCTGAATGCGTGTGTTCCAATGAGGGGTCATAAAATTTGAACGAAGATTTGTGTGAATAATGCATTAGTACTGCTAGATTTGGGTAAACGGTTCACCCTGGATACCACCCCTTCTATAGTAGATCTTTTCTGCAAATTTTGTCTAAGATTCTATCAACTTTACAAATAAATACGTTCATGAATCACAATCAGATCCACCCTACAATGTTGCATACCAAATATCAAAAGATTCTGCCTGCTGGATCTGGAGAAGAAGATTTTTTAAGAAATATGCCTGAAATGCACTAAGTTAAAATTTGGGCTCCTATACGGAGCCCAAATATAAACCCAGGGGGCCAATTTGAACAAACTTGAATCAGATCCACCCCACAATGTTGCTTACCAAATATGAAAAGATTCTGAAGCTGGATCTGGAGAAGAAGATTTTTTAAGAAATTTGCCTGAAATGCACTAAGTTCGAATTCGAGCTTCTATAGTGAGCCCAAATATGAAACTAGGAAGCCGATTTGAACAAACTTGAATCAGATCCACCCCACAATGTTGCATACCAAATATCAAAAGATTCTGCCTGCTGGATCTGGAGAAGAAGATTTTTTAATAAATTTGCCCGAAATGCACTAAGTGCGAATTCGGGCTTCTATATTAAGCCCAAATATGAATCAAGGGGGCCGATTTGAACAAACTTGAATCAGATCCACCCCGCAATGTTGCATACCAAATATCAAAAGATTCTGCCTGCTGGATCTGGAGAAGAAGATTTTTGAAGAAATTTGCCTGAAATGCACTAAGTGCGAATTCGGGCTTCTATATTAAGCCCAAATATGAATCCAGGGGGCCGATTTGAACAAACTTGAATCAGATCCACCCCGCAATGTTGCATACCAAATATCAAAAGATTCTGCCAGCTGGATCTGGAGAAGAACATTTTTGAAGAAATTTGCCTGAAATGCACTAAGTTCGAATTCGAGCTTCTATAGTGAGCCCAAATATGAATCTAGGAAGCCGATTTGAACAAACTTGAATCAGATCCACCCCACAATGTTGCATACCAAATATCAAAAGATTCTGCCTGCTGGATCTGGAGAAGAAGATTTTTTAATAAATTTGCCCGAAATGCACTAAGTCCGAATTCAGGCTTCTATATTAAGCCCAAATATGAATCCAGGGGGCCGATTTGAACAAACTTGAATCAGATCCACCCCGCAATGTTGCATACCAAATATCAAAAGATTCTGCCTGCTGGATCTGGAGAAGAAGATTTTTGAAGAAATTTGCCCGAAATGCACTAAGTTTGAATTCGAGCTTCTATAGTGAGCCCAAATATGAATCCAGGGGGTCGATTTGAACAAACTTGAATCAGATCCACCCCGCAATGTTGCATACCAAATATCAAAAGATTCTGCCTGCTGGATCTGGAGAAGATGATTTTTTAAGAAATTTGCCTGAAATGCACTAAGTTCGAATTCGAGCTTCTATAGTAAGCTCAAATATGAATCTAGGGAGCCGATTTAAACAAATTTGCATCAGATCCATCCCACAATGTTGCATACCAAATATCAAAAGATTCTGCCTGCTGGATCTGGAGAAGAAAATTTTTTAAGAAATTTGCCTGAAATGCACTAAGTTCGAATTCGAGCTTCTATAGTGAGCCCAAATATGAATCTAGGAAGCCGATTTGAACAAATTTGAATCAGATCCACCCCACAATGTTGCATACCAAATATCAAAAGATTCTGCCTGCTGGATCTGGAGAAGAAGATTTTTTAATAAATTTGCTTGAAATGCACTAAGTTCAAATTTGGGCTCCTATACTGAGCCAAAATATAAACCCAGGGGGCCGATTTGAACAAACTTGAATCAGATCCACCCCACAATGTTGCTTACCAAATATGAAAAGATTCTGCCTGCTGGATCTGGAGAAGAAGATTTTTTAAGAAATTTGCATGAAATGCACTAAGTTCAAATTCGAGCTTCTATAGTGAGCCCAAATATGAATCTAGGAAGCCGGTTTGAACAAACTTGAATCAGATCCACCCCACAATGTTGCATACCAAATATCAAAAGATTCTGCCTTCTGGATCTGGAGAAGAAGATTTTTTAAGAAATTTGCCTAAATGCACTAAGTTCGAAATCGGGCTCCTATACTGAGCCCAAATATGAACCCAGGGGGCCGATTTGAACAAACTTGAATCAGATCCACCCCGCAATGTTGCATACCAAATATCAAAAGATTCTGCCTGCTGGATCTGGAGAAGAAGATTTTTGAAGAAATTTGCCCGAAATGCACTAAGTTTGAATTCGAGCTTCTATAGTGAGCCCAAATATGAATCCAGGGGGTCGATTTGAACACACTTGAATCAGATCCACCCCGCAATGTTGCATACCAAATATCAAAAGATTCTGCCTGCTGGATCTGGAGAAGATGATTTTTTAAGAAATTTGCCTGAAATGCACTAAGTTCGAATTCGAGCTTCTAAAGTAAGCTCAAATATGAATCTAGGGAGCCGATTTAAACAAATTTGCATCAGATCCATCCCACAATGTTGCATACCAAATATCAAAAGATTCTGCCTGCTGGATCTGGAGAAGAAAATTTTTTAAGAAATTTGCCTGAAATGCACTAAGTTCGAATTCGAGCTTCTATAGTGAGCCCAAATATGAATCTAGGAAGCCGATTTGAACAAATTTGAATCAGATCCATCCCACAATGTTGCATACCAAATATCAAAAGATTCTGCCTGCTGGATCTGGAGAAGAAGATTTTTTAATAAATTTGCTTGAAATGCACTAAGTTCAAATTTGGGCTCCTATACTGAGCCCAAATATAAACCCAGGGGGCCGATTTGAACAAACTTGAATCAGATCCACCCCACAATGTTGCTTACCAAATATGAAAAGATTCTGCCTGCTGGATCTGGAGAAGAAGATTTTTTAAGAAATTTGCATGAAATGCACTAAGTTCAAATTCGAGCTTCTATAGTGAGCCCAAATATGAATCTAGGAAGCCGATTTGAACAAACTTGAATCAGATCCACCCCACAATGTTGCATACCAAATATCAAAAGATTCTGCCTTCTGGATCTGGAGAAGAAGATTTTTTAAGAAATTTGCCTAAATTGCACTAAGTTCGAAATCGGGCTCCTATACTGAGCCCAAATATGAACCCAGGGGGCCGATTTGAACAAACTTGAATCAGATCCACCCTACAATGTTGCATACCAAATATCAAAAGATTCTGCCTGCTGGATCTGGAGAAGAAGATTTTTTAAGAAATTTGCCTGAAATGCACTAAGTTCGAAATCGGGCTCCTATACTGAGCCCAAATATTAACCCAGGGGGCCGATTTGAACAATCTTGAATCAGATCCACCCCACAATGTTGCTTACCAAATATCAAAAGATTCTGAAGCTGGATCTGGAGAAGAAGATTTTTTAAGAAATTTGCCTGAAATGCACTAAGTTCGAATGCGGGCTTCTATAGTAAGCCCAAATATGTATCCAGGGGGCCGATTTGAACAAACTTGAATCAGATCTACCCCGCAACACTGCATACCAAATATCAAAAGATTCTGCCTGCTGGATCTGGAGAAGAAGATTTTTGAAGAAATTTGCCTGAAATGCACTAAATTCAAATTCGAGCTCCTATAGTGAGCCCAAATATGAATCTAGGGAGCCGATTTGAACAAACTTGAATCAGATCCACCCCACAATGTTGCATACCAAATATCAAAAAATTCTGCCTGCTGGATCTGGAGAAGAAGATTTTCAAAGAAATTTGCCTGAAATGCAGTAAGTTCAAATTTGGGCTCCTATACTGAGCCCAAATATAAACCCAGGGGGCCGATTTGAACAAACTTGAATCAGATCCACCCCACAATGTTGCATACCAAATATCAAAAGATTCTGCCTGCTGGATCTGGAGAAGAAGATTTTTTAAGAAATTTGCCTGAAATGCACTAAGTTCGAAATCGGGCTCCTATACTGAGCCCAAATATGAACCCAGGGGGCCGATTTGAACAAACTTGAATCAGATCCACCCTACAATGTTGCATACCAAATATCAAAAGATTCTGCCTGCTGGATCTGGAGAAGAAGATTTTTTAATGTTTTTCCCATTGCCTACAGTGTTAAAAAGTGCTGACTCAGCACTTTTTCAAAGTCCCGAAACTGTACCCTATGATAAAACCGATGGCAATTTTTTTTTACCATTCCTTTCTGTTGGTCCTAAGGAAGCTACACACCAAATAAAAATTCTCAGTGCCGTGCAGTTTTGGAGATATGGGCGTTTTAAATTTTTTCTATTTTTAGCTCCTGCGGTTCCCACGGGGCTGCGGGAAAAAATTTTTTTGCATAAATCAAGTACTCATGACCCAATACAAACTTGAATCAGATCCACCCCGCAATGTTGCATACCAAATATCAAAAGATTCTGCCGGCTGGATCTGGAGAAGATGATTTTTTAAGAAATTTGCCTGAAATGCACTAAGTTCGAATTCGAGCTTCTATAGTAAGCTCAAATATGAATCTAGGGAGCCGATTTAAACAAATTTGCATCAGATCCATCCCATAATGTTGCATACCAAATATCAAAAGATTCTGCCTGCTGGATCTGGAGAAGAAAATTTTTTAAGAAATTTGCCTGAAATGCACTAAGTTCGAATTCGAGCTTCTATAGTGAGCCCAAATATGAATCTAGGAAGCCGATTTGAACAAATTTGAATCAGATCCACCCCACAATGTTGCATACCAAATATCAAAAGATTCTGCCTGCTGGATCTGGAGAAGAAGATTTTTTAATAAATTTGCTTGAAATGCACTAAGTTCAAATTTGGGCTCCTATACTGAGCCCAAATATAAACCCAGGGGGCCGATTTGAACAAACTTGAATCAGATCCACCCCACAATGTTGCTTACCAAATATGAAAAGATTCTGCCTGCTGGATCTGGAGAAGAAGATTTTTTAAGAAATTTGCATGAAATGCACTAAGTTCAAATTCGAGCTTCTATAGTGAGCCCAAATATGAATCTAGGAAGCCGATTTGAACAAACTTGAATCAGATCCACCCCGCAATGTTGCATACCAAATATCAAAAGATTCTGCCTGCTGGATCTGGAGAAGAAGATTTTTGAAGAAATTTGCCCGAAATGCACTAAGTTTGAATTCGAGCTTCTATAGTGAGCCCAAATATGAATCCAGGGGGTCGATTTGAACAAACTTGAATCAGATCCACCCCGCAATGTTGCGTACCAAATATCAAAAGATTCTGCCTGCTGGATCTGGAGAAGAAAATTTTTTAAGAAATTTGCCTGAAATGCACTAAGTTCGAATTCGAGCTTCTATAGTGAGCCCAAATATGAATCTAGGAAGCCGATTTGAACAAATTTGAATCAGATCCACCCCACAATGTTGCATACCAAATATCAAAAGATTCTGCCTGCTGGATCTGGAGAAGAAGATTTTTTAATAAATTTGCTTGAAATGCACTAAGTTCAAATTTGGGCTCCTATACTGAGCACAAATATAAACCCAGGGGGCCGATTTGAACAAACTTGAATCAGATCCACCCCACAATGTTGCTTACCAAATATGAAAAGATTCTGCCTGCTGGATCTGGAGAAGAAGATTTTTTAAGAAATTTGCATGAAATGCACTAAGTTCAAATTCGAGCTTCTATAGTGAGCCCAAATATGAATCTAGGAAGCCGATTTGAACAAACTTGAATCAGATCCACCCCACAATGTTGCATACCAAATATCAAAAGATTCTGCCTTCTGGATCTGGAGAAGAAGATTTTTTAAGAAATTTGCCTAAATGCACTAAGTTCGAAATCGGGCTCCTATACTGAGCCCAAATATGAACCCAGGGGGCCGATTTGAACAAACTTGAATCAGATCCACCCTACAATGTTGCATACCAAATATCAAAAGATTCTGCCTGCTGGATCTGGAGAAGAAGATTTTTTAAGAAATTTGCCTGAAATGCACTAAGTTCGAAATCGGGCTCCTATACTGAGCCCAAATATTAACCCAGGGGGCCGATTTGAACAATCTTGAATCAGATCCACCCCACAATGTTGCTTACCAAATATGAAAAGATTCTGAAGCTGGATCTGGAGAAGAAGACTTTTTAAGAAATTTGCCTGAAATGCACTAAGTTCGAATGCGGGCTTCTATAGTAAGCCCAAATATGTATCCAGGGGGCCGATTTGAACAAACTTGAATCAGATCTACCCCGCAACATTGCATACCAAATATCAAAAGATTCTGCCTGCTGGATCTGGAGAAGAAGATTTTTGAAGAAATTTGCCTGAAATGCACTAAATTCGAATTCGAGCTCCTATAGTGAGCCCAAATATGAATCTAGGGAGCCGATTTGAACAAACTTGAATCAGATCCACCCCACAATGTTGCATACCAAATATCAAAAGATTCTGCCTGCTGGATCTGGAGAAGAAGATTTTCAAAGAAATTTGCCTGAAATGCAGTAAGTTCAAATTTGGGCTCCTATACTGAGCCCAAATATAAACCCAGGGGGCCGATTTGAACAAACTTGAATCAGATCCACCCCACAATGTTGCATACCAAATATCAAAAGATTCTGCCTGCTGGATCTGGAGAAGAAGATTTTTTAAGAAATTTGCCTGAAATGCACTAAGTTTGAAATCGGGCTCCTATACTGAGCCCAAATATAACGCACAGAAAGTGATTAGTAAAGCTCCCCTTGAGCTTCGCTCAGGTGAGCTAAAAATGTGAAGGTTGAGACCTTGCTGGTTGTGATGAAGTTGACGCGGTTTCCCCTGCGAAAGAAGATCCTCCCGTGGAGGAAGCTTTCGCGGTAGGTCCCACAGCAGACACCTGAGTAGATTTATCCACGGTCTCTGTGGAGACAGAGATGCTACCAACAGAATCTTGCATTGAGATTGTTTTATCTTTAGCAATACTTGCTGAATTAATGGCGCTGGAGGATACGCATATCCTATCATTCCGTCCCATGAGATCGATAGAGAGTCTACTGCAAATGCTCTTGGATCCGGACATGGTGACACATACGTCTGCAACTGATTGTTGAGATGTGTCGCAAATAAGTCTATCATTGGCCGTTGCCATTGGTAGCAAATCTGATTGAATACCTGTTTGTTGAGAGTCCACTCCGACGGCAACAAGCGACCCTTCCGTGAAAGGGAGTCTGCTAGTACATTCAGACGACCCGGTATATGACAGACCGAAAGTAGAACTTGATGTTCTAGAGCAAACAGAAGGATTCTTTCCGTTAAATTGAATAACGGAACGGAATGATTGCCTCCCTGGTTCCGGATATACGCCACTACTGTCGTATTGTCGGACAGGATTTGGACATGAGCTTTCTGAATAATGTCCATCCAATGACGTAACGCAAGCCAAATTGACATCATTTCCTTGATGTTTATGTGCTTGCTTAGAAACTGTGGATCCCAAAGACCCTGGCACCTCGAATCCGTTGGGATCAATGATGCACCCCAACCTGTTGACTGGCATCCATCATAATCGTGAAACTCGGATCCGGCAACTGCAGCAGAACTCCCTGAGTCAACCACTGAATGTTTGCCCAAGTCTGAATCTCTTGTTTCACTTGATCTGACAAGAGAACGTCTATGTCGAGCGGATGAATCTTCACACTCCAATTCTGAGTCAAGAAAACGTAACCGCCCCATCAGAATGAGATCCGCAGCAGCTTTGCACAGACCTATCAGTCTCATGAACTCCCTCGCTGTGACTTTGTCTGCATGAAGACAATAGCGAGCGTAACAACTGACTAATTTCGCTCTGGTTAACGGCAGACAAACGAGATCGTTGTGCGTCTTGAAGCTCATTCCCAGATGAGTGAATGACTTGGACGGCACCAGATCCGACTTCTCCTCGTTTATAACGAAACCGAGACGTCGGAGCAATGGAAGCAGATTCTGCACATCGTTCTGAAGCGTTAACTCGTTGCCGTACCTCTGAAGAATGTCAGCCAGGTAGGCCGACGTTACCGCAGACGAATGAGCTCGGAAATATATCATTACCGAGTTCATTATCCAAGTGAAAGCCCAGGGTGCTGGGTTCAATCCGAAGCACATCCCTAGGAATTGATACACCACTCCTAGGACCGCGAAGCGTAGATACTTTCTGAATGTCGGATGTACCATGACATGAAAGTACGCATCTTTGAGATCTATGCTTGTAGCATAATCGTTCACCCGAATACTCGCTCTGACCGATCGAATCGTCTCCATATAAAACTTCGGAGCGACGATCAGCTTGTTTATCCAGCTCAAATCTATGACTGGACGGAACGAGCCGTCTGGTTTCGGAACCAGAAACAGATGGCTGTAGAATCCCGGTGTTTCCTGGTCTTCTACGACCTCTACCGCGTTCTTCATTAAAAGAGACTGCACCTCCGATAACAGAGCGTCTCTTTTCTGCGGATTTGACGGAAGTTGAGTCCATTTTGGACTTCGAGTTAAAGGAGGCTTTCATTTGAAGGATATTCTTAGACCTTCCGAAAGCACCCCTCTCACCTAAGGGTCGTCCGTAATTGACGCCCACTCTTCTGAAAAACTCGACAACCTTCCGCCAACCGGAACATGATAGAGGTTGAAACCATCACCTCCTGGACCTGCGAGGCCTGCGGGAGGAGAAACCACGTCCTCCACGACCCGCACCTCGTCCCGTCGACCTCGGGGCATCCGACCGGTTGTCCCGGCCCGAAGGACGTCCCGCACGTGAGTCGCTGCCTTGACGGTCTCTTGAATAAGACCAAGAGGACGCACCAGAACCTCTATAGGAACCTCTCTTGGGCGCATTAGTCCCAGAAGTGCCTGTCTTACTCTTTTCTGCCGTATCCAACTTTTTGGAAGCGGATTTAAACAGCAGAGAATCCGAAGCTTTCTTAGCAATTTTATCGTAGATTGCAGAAAGCTTGCCGTCGAAGAGAAGCTCTCCGGAGACCGAAGCGACTCTGAGAGAGTTCTTCACCTTACTATCCACGCGTGTGGATGTAGCTAGGGCTGCGTCACGTCTAACCAACTCCAGGTTTGCCACTGAAAGGGCGGAGTTATAAGTGGAATAAGCTACTGCCCTTGAAAGAAGTCTTAAAGAGGATTGTATATCCTGGAATTCTTTCCCTTGAAGACGTAGTGATAACGCCTTAGTAAGGTGGTCTGCGTCAGATAAAGCGTCTAAACTGGCCCTGTTAGACATAATTGTCATATCCAACACCGCGGTTAGAATGGACGTAGATGACGGTAAAGACAATTCTAAGTCTTCCGCCTCGTCGTCAAGACGCAGAGGAACTCTTGGAACACCCTGTCCTGCCGTATCGAATTTATTCCTTGAATTAATGAAAGGCAGGTTAAGAGCATTGGCGGATAAGAAACCAGCTTTGCCTGTTTTGGAAGCAAGCTTGAAGATAGCGTCGTTCAATAATTCAAATGTTCTTGTGACATTATTGGACTGAGACGGAAACTCAGGGACGATGTCTCTGAACCGCTCGAAGAATTCAGTGTCCAATGACGCTATCAATCTCTTATCCGGTACCGCAGCAGTCTGGCCCGACGGAACAACTTGAGGAAGGAAGTGCCGGATGAAATCCATGGCAGCTTTATGTTGTTCCGAAAGGGATAGCTCCAAGTCATCAGTATCCCTTTCACCATCCGGTCGGACCTCACGATGCTCCCGGTCGTCCACACCCGATGCTTCGGCGGAGCGTACCGACCCAGCGCCGTCGGATAATTCCCGATCCGACACAGATTCTGTCGATTGCTGGGATGCTGCGATAATTTGTGCTATCTGAGCTAGCACGTCCGTCATCGAGGCCTGCGGAGTAGCGGTCTTTCGCTGCTTAGCCGCAGGAAGCTCCGCATCAACTGACTCCCGCATACTCTTTCTATGCGAACGTCCGGAGTCTACTGGCCTCTTGTCCCTGGCTACCGGATGGCTGACGTGGTCGCCGATGAATCCCTAATCGGCGAAGCTGGTAGAATATCCGCGGTCACGTAGCCAAGGTGCGGTCGTGTGCGCTGCTGAGAGGATGAGGAAGCCTGAGCAGTCTCAGCGGACTGCCTATACAACGGAGCGTCCCGAGCGACGGACGTGTGCTCTGCTTGCGACACATTTTGTACCACAACATCTGGTCCCAGATGTTGTTGTACGAGAGAGGGGCCTCTCTCGCTCGCGGCCGGCTGGACCTGGACGAGCTAGGAACCGAACTAGAAGGCTTCCTCCGATCTCTCCTCTTATCCGCCATCACTGGGTGTGCACCTTGTATGTTTATAGTGCTCGCATCACCCAACATTTCTTCCTGGACCGCAACGGACGAACCCGGCTGCCGAACCATTCGGTGAATGGACGCTACACCGGGCGAGCTAGCGGACGACAGCGCCGTCGATCCTACTAGGGACCTCTTAGGCAACTGTCGTATCTCCATGAGCACTTTTGCCGCTAGCTCTGCATTCAATTGTGACGACGGAAGCGCACTTTTGGAGGATAACATGGAAACATCACCCTGTTCTTGTTCCTCTGAAATAGAAACTGATAGACTAGAGTGACCCTGTGGAGAAAGGACCGGCATGGCCCTTTCCCCGCTAACAACATACCGTGACACACGTTTCCAATGTTTATCATCCCAATATTCACATATTGAACAGGAGTTAGTGTGAGTACACTGACTACAATTAATACAATGATCATGAAAGTCAGAGGAAGATTTCTTCCTATTACAATTTGAACAATATCTTTTCATTGTGAAAAGACAATACCAAGTCCTAGTACTCGCACAAACCCCTAAAAACAAAGATACATAATAACATGATCCATTAACATTGAAAAAACAATTGAAATCAAAAATAATTTTTGAAAATATTTTTTCAGCAAAGCCCAAGTTTCTGAAAAGTAACGTTGAGCCCCAATGGATCCCAAGGCTAAGTGTGGACAAAAATTTTAAAATTATTTTAAATAATTAATGCAACACTTACGGATAATAATAATGTATCTTATAATGAGATAAACTACTCCAAAGTCAAAAAGCCCCCCTCAAAAGAGACTGTTGCCAATGTAAACAATAAGTGTATAAACACTAGAAAACATGACTCCAGGCACTGACAATCCTAGCCCGAAATCAGTTATCAAAATACACACTATCTGATGCAAAACAGAGACTTCCAGTGAAGAATCTGCAGAACATCAGATGGTAGATGCAGAACACAACGTCTAAACACCCATGGGTGAAAACGTAAACATGGGGAAAATAACAGAATTCATTCTGTTACCAAGCTAATTCTCCCAAGAAATTTTAGTAGTAATCTTACTCAAAAATATGCCAAAAGCATGGGAGAAAAGCAAGGGGGTACTTACAGGACAAGGGAAGAGGAAACACTGAATAAGCAGTGCAACTTCATAGCAAGAATGACAACAACAGGCCCATGCCTCGAAAATAGGCAACTTAACATAATTTCATTACAAAATTTTAAGTTACAGCCCTGAATATTTTCTGTCACTCCTTTTTCCTCTCCTCCTTCTATATCCTCCTTAGAATCACCATTTCTCCAATATTTATGTGTCTGGCATCATTTAAACTGAGATTTACAAGCACAAAGATCAGTGAGATGTTAACTGATGAAGGGCCAAACAAAGAATGATAATTGGCGCCAATTTCGGAACGTCCTTGACACTGCGCATACGCAGTAAGGGCAAAGTATGGAGGACCTTCAGGACATGATTTCTTTGGTTTTGGATGCAAATTTTGGGGATTGGGGGGCAAAATTTGTGTTTGGCCCTAGTATTTTAAGAGTTAGCACCAGCTATGTCTGGGTCATTGGTACAGTATAAAAATATCTACATTTCTGTTAGCATTCTGACCATTTTATTCTCAGATGTCCAAACCAACTGGTATCACCAATAGTAAAATGTCTTTCTACAGGGAAATGGCACCAAGACAATATGAGGAAATCATTTTTCAGATGAACACAAATTAATAATGTGATCTTTTCCTATGCACTTCAGGACCAAATTCAGCTAGATACTTTTGTGACTGAGACCATCATTGGGGACCCACAAAGGGTTCCTACCCAATATTCTGAAGAACCAGTGGACCAAAGTGTTAATTCTCCAAAGGTTGATAGGGTTAGGGTTGTCTAACCCTAACTGTTTGGACTATCAGGTTGGGTGTTGAATTGGTAATGAGGTATACATGTGAAGATTCATGCTCGTAGGCAATCTTGTTCTTGAGTTACCATCTGTAATCTGTTTCCAAGGTGGAGCACCTTGTGACCTTGACCTTTGACAATTCACTTCCTACCCCAGTGTGGAAATAACACACGAACTACCATTTAGGTTAGGTGTGGGTTACACTGGTTGAAAAATATGCGAAAGAACTACAGGTTATGAGAAACTAATAGAACATCACATTATTCAATTACTAATCCACGTGTTTCACCTGAAAGACTTGATAGTCATAGTCTTTCGAAACTAACTTGACTCAAACTCACAGACTGAGTATTGCAACCACATATAAATAGAATGGCATGGTGTTTCCATCTTAAAAAAAATAATTCCGCAAAAATATATAGCAACAACTAACATACGATCTCGCTTTGGAGAGATTGCGCATTAGTTGCTGATATTTATACAGGCAGAAACCCTGTTGAGACTTAAAAAAAACTTGACTGGTGTAATGAAAAGGTGGAGAAGCATCACAAAACCCCATTTCTTTGGGCTACCACTATGCTAAATATAGAATAAACGTATAGTGTTTTCAAGTAAAAAATTTATTCTACGAGTAGGATTAAGAATGAAACAGACGAGCCTCTGGCGAGTCGGTTTCATTCTTAATTCTATGAGTAGAATAAATTTTTTACTTGAAAACACTATATGTTTATCCCATAAATCATCTACAGGGCAATCGTGGCAAAATCATGCTATAAATCGCTACAAAACACAGTGAGAAGTGAGGAGCACATAGGTCCAATTCGACTGGCCAGCAAAATTGGCAAAAATAAACAAGACGCAGTAATACATTTCTGTCTAAAAATAATTCACCTACAAACTTGAGCTAAACTTGCAAAAATATTTTATTATATGAACAGTGTGTGTTGGTTTCAACTGGCATTGTGTAATACTTTCAAAAAGATTTAAAGAAATCAACAATCGAACTATTAACTATGCAGGACAAATGTGGTAGAGGCCAGAGGTCAACAAGTCTGTCGCTACTAGGGTAATAAATTCTTTCAGTGTTAAACCTACGGGGAAAATTTATCACCTTACTAGGTGAATAAAGCAAAAATTTATCCAAGGCCTTTATTGTTCAAATAAACGGCCATTTATGGAATAAATAGTGCAACCTCCCAATGGGTTATGATATAAGCCCTTTATTTCCAGGCTGCTATCCTCTAGGCAGTGTGCTTGTTTAGTTTCATGAACCTAGTCACTATCAAGTAAGAGACCTCAAATTGTTTTTGGATTCAAGCACCATGGTCTTGACCTTTTACCTGTTGACCTCCACCCCAAATGGGTAGGGTTCATCCTTATTCACTAGGGAGTGTACCTGTGAAGGTTCATGATCCTAGGCAAAAGTATTGTTAAGTTGAAGTTTGGAAACCATGTTTGGGTTAAAGCATCCTTTGACCTTGACCTTTTGTCTTCCAAATCAATAGGGTTTGTACCCAAGGAAGCAGATGATAACCTTAGAGATATCCTTTTCAGATTGGGTATGTAGGATACTCACGTGAAATTACAGGTTGAGTTCAAATTTCAGTTGCATCCTAAAAGAAAAACAGGTGTATTATGCTCACCTGACATAGCTATTTTTTTGTTAATTGATTACTCCTAATTACATACCATGAAAGCATAAAGAGGATAACTGCAATGCTCAAACATTCCATAGATTATTTCCATGCTTCCAAAGAATGAATGTTATTCTGTTAACCCTTTACAAATGTAATGGCCAAAACCGGCCAGTGCTATTCTCAAAAATGGCCAATTAATTTTCATTATATTTTCAGTTTTTGTCTCAAAAACATAGGTTATGACCCCTCTTTGGAACAAGCTCGTCGAGCTCATTCGAATGAGAGGTCATAACCTAGGTTTTTGAGACAAAAAATGAAAAAAATTAGTTATTCAAGAAGTTTGTTTGCAAGTGTCATCTGCTTTTCATGTTAGGTAAAGGGTTAATAACAGGCAGGGCTCGATTTAATTTGAAAATCTTGAATAGTAATTACCTGTACTATTCATTTGGGAAAATTGATTAGCTGTTGACGAAAATTAACTTTGGACAGATATTTATTGAACAGCAAAATTTTGAAATTCAATTGCAAAATGCTATGCTAATCCAGTTATATCCAGACCTGATAACAGGGTACACAATTTATCTAAACCAATAAAACACTATTTCAAAAGAAAACTGCTATATACACATTGATAAAATTAGATGGTGTTGACTTCTAAATGTCATTCAGTTACTCAAAATTCTAGCCGTAAAATGAATCACTTCACTATGATTAGCAAAGAGTCTTTGATAAGCCTCTGTGCATTTGTATTCAGTGTTCATGCTGGAATTTGCCAAACTTACCAACAGCAAGTTTTTTTCAAATCTGGCAAGAGAAAATGAGCATTTGGCAAAAAGTTGGCAAGAAAAATTTCAATTCTCAAAACCGAAAACCACGTGTGAAACACAATGTTCGCTAACTTCGACTGTGAGAGTGAGTTGATGTTCTGTACAGTTTGGTGTGATTAATCTCTTTGTGACAAGCTATGTAGCTCTCAAAAAACGACTAGATCATGTTACATGAGAAGGCAAAAGGTAGGTGTTATCTTAATCTCCTTTTACTGCTGTTAAAATCAAGGAAACAAAGACTTTGTACTTGAGAATTACTTTTATTACCCTTTGATTCAAGACACAATAGCACTAATTATTATGGGTTGTGAGAGTAAACAACAGGCTTAATACAGATTAATTTAGTGGTCACCCATCTTCCACCTTTTAAAAATCATTCTCTGTCACAATAAAAGTCTACATTAACATGACACATAAATTTAACTATTTACGCTAAAAAAAAATTTTATCCTCAGATAGTATTCTGTTGCAGTTTTGCTGTTGACACCCTAATAATGGTCATTCAGTACTGTCTGCTTGTTGTTTGTATACTCTCTTTCTAAATGAGTTTTTTTTCAACTCGAGAAAATTAACCCAATTCAGCTGGGTAGAGTGAATATGAACCCAAATGGGTTCATATTCACTCAACCCAGTTGATTTGGGTTGATTTTTAATCCAACTCATTTTAGAGTGTTTTGCAAAACCAAATTTTATTTCATTTTTTTTGTGTCCCAATAAGTTGGTAAAAGTTTTTAGAACTTGACAAAAAAAATTGCATTTGGCAAAAGTTTTGGCAAGAACATTTTTAGGCCTAGCACAAATGCTGTTCATATTCTTTGGTTGCTCACAAGTTTTGTCTGAAGCGAACAATAGTTTGTTCCAATGGATATATTCTGTCACTGTTTGTTAGAGTGAATGAAGACACTCTAAAATATACTACAGTAAAACCTGTCTTGAGAGACCACAGTCTTGAGAGACCACCTGTCTTGAGAGACCACATCTGCCAGGCACCAATTGGTTTTACTCTATAATGGACCTGCTATGGGAGACCACCTGTCTTGAGAGACCGCCTGTCTTGAGAGACCACTGTGACCTGGTACCAACTTGTATTTTTATGCCATAATGGACCTGTCTTCAGAGGCCGCCCCTTTGAAGACTGAAAGAAGACGCCAATCGAAAGAAATGATTCTGCGCGCCAAAGGCGCGCAGGGACGGTATGGAGGACAAGCCCCTTTCGACCCTCTGTAACTGTAGATGATTTGGGTTGTCTGGGCGTGGCAAAGATGGCAGATGGAAATGGTACTCAGCGCCGTCTATGTTTCCTCCTGTTCTTTTTTGGAGGAGGAGGCTGTGATGGTGATACCTCTTTTGGTGGTGTTGAAGGAGGGGTACTGGAGGGCTGATTAGGTTGGTATGGTCTAGCCCTTGCAGCTGCCGGTGATGGAGAGCTCTCTGGAGTAGTGTGCAGATAGTGGTTGCTAACACTCTGTAATGCTCCTCTAATCGTACTTTCCAAGAGTCCGCGGTTATCCAAGGTCTTCAACGTTTGTTGGAGAAGGGCTAGATGCTCGTCATCCCTGACCTTTTCCCCAAAGATGCTTTCCACGGACTCCGCGGTGTGAGCTTCCTGGATGGTGTCCTGGTCGGAAAAGGCTGGAAGAGCAAGAGCAGGTGTAGCTACATGTGTGCTGTCCGGCTCAACTTCCTGCACCATAAACAAACCTCCCTCCTTTCATCTCCTCTTCCGAGGAAGAGTGTGATGGGCTAGAGATTGGAGTGTTGCCTGGCGAATCAGCATCCTCTGGACCCTCCACAGGAGTAGGGGGACCGGCGTGGACGTGGAGCGGCCAGGGGTAGCAGGCATTGAGCTTTCAACGCCATGGTTAGCCTCCCTCTCTTCCTTTTCCATCCTTTTCTTCTCCATAAACACTGTCAGTCGGCGGGCATCACGTCGTCTGGCGGAAGGTCCCTTCTTTCTTCTCCTTTTCTTCTTTCCTTCGGCTGCATCCGTATTCTTGGCATCATCCTGCGAGTCCGTATCTCTTGGAGGGTGACCAGTGCGGGGGGAAATCCCCTCGCGAAAGGTGCTACACCTCTCCAATGACGGCAGTTCGGTTTCCTTCTCAAAATCCACTGTCAGGTGAATTTTACCCTTGAGCACCTGGATGCTCCAGGTGGTAGCAAGGGTAGCCTTCACTCTGACCAGTGCCTCTTGTATAACAATTGGGAGCTCCATTGTGTAGTTGTTGACACCTCGGAATCCAAGGTGTGAATGAAACGTTGAAGACTGAAACCATGACAAAAACTTTTTACCTGTTCTGGAATTGGAAAATCCATTGTGGTTATACTAACATAATTAAAAATATTAAATCTCTTGATTGGGTTTCATTTGCTATTCAGTTACATAACTCATTAAAGATTGAGATGTTTTTATGAGACCCCTGTGAAAAGATTAGGATTATTGCTGAATAAACAATTTCATACATACCTGAAATGTGACAGATAGGAATAAAAATAAATTTGTGTTGAAAATCTTTTTGTAACAAATTGAAATGGACTGTTACAAAAATGATAAAAATAAATTAGAGTTGAAAATCTTCAATGAAGATTTTTAACACTAATTTATTTCTACAATTTTTATAACAGTCCATTTCAGTTTGTTACAAAAACTTCATAAAACAGAACAACTACAAAGCAATTACAAAAGTCCATTCTTTTCCATTTCTGAATTTTGTGGTTGGTTATTCACTGACTTGAGAAAACCTGAAACCTGTTATGAGAGACCACCGGTCTTGAGAGACCACTTTTGTGTGGCCCAAAGGGCGGTCTCTCAAGACAGGTTCTACTGTATAATGAAACAATCATTGGCTCACAATTGCTCACTACTCAAATTAATCCGACACTCATGACAAAAAGAAATCATTTCTATCATCTTCAATTTAGGCCTATGTCAATAGGAACATGTACCTGAGATGGGCACTATTGGAATTTTGAGTTTGGCATCGGGTTTGGTAATTTTAGGGGTGTATACCTTGGTATCGGTTTGGTATTTAGTATCTGACTTGACTGAGCTTTGCTGATAGTACCAAAGAGGAATTCATATCAAGAAAAACAGAATAAGTTGTAATATCATTCTACCACAATGCTATAAATGATAATGCTAATGAGCTCAACAGTGGCATTCTTTTATGACCACAAATCATATCTACAGTAATTTTGTGACTTGTTCTAAATACACCTTAATGTTTAAAGACCTATTTCAGGCTTTTATGATCTGGAAGCATGTGCCCTGACCAGGCCATCTTTAGGAGGTCCTGCTGACAATAGACAAAACACCTGGGCAGTGATTTCCAGTTAGGTGTTGACTGCCTTAATAGGTAGCCAAGGCTTCTCTAGAAATCACTTGTAAGCAATTGGACATGTACAGGTTATAGTCAGGTGGGAATTCAGGACAGTTGCCCAGTCCATTGAGGGTTAACAAAACTGAAAAGAAAATCAGTCACTTCTTTCATGAAAATGAACCTTTCAACTGTTATCAAGCCTCAACAGGGACTTATAAATAGCAAATGTAGGAATATTTGAAAATGCAGACGGTTTCTTCGGTATTCAACGATTGGTTTGGTTTGGCTTTTCGGTTTCCCAATGATATCAGTATTGGTTTGGTTTTTCAGTATATTGCTCGTCTCTTAACATGCACCAAGATAATTTGCTTCAAAATATCCATGAATATGAGATCACTAGTATATCTTATAACAGCACAACTTTCATTGAACAAATGGCCCTGCAAATTCAAAATGTCTGGGTCAAATCGAATTTAATCAACCAATGTATTACTCAAAGTCGAATTTAATTTTGAATCAAATCATACGAAAATGACAACTTTATTTATTAGCGATTGACAGCATATGGGACCCACTTTATCACATTTATTATTTTGCTGTAGGCCTATATTCCAACGAAATTCAGAGGCCAATACTATAAAACTTTTACAATTGTATTTTCTAGAATTGAATTTTCAAGTTATGACTTTAAATAGGCTGAAATGAACCATTAGCATTTTTCAAAGATCTGGCAATTTGCCAACTGGCAAATTGCCACATCTTTGAAAATGCTAATGGTTCATTTCAATTAGTAATTTCGATACATAGAAAATACAATTCTGAAAAGTTAAAAAATTTATAGTAATTTATATATTTTTTATACTTACCAATGACCCAGACATAGCTAGTGCTAACTCTTAAAATATAGGGCCAAACACAAATTTTGCCCCCCAATCCCCAAAATTTGCATCTAAAACTAAAGAAAACATGTCCTGAAAGGCCCTCCACACTTCGCCCCTACTGCGCATGCGCAGTGTCAAGGACGTTCCGAAATTGGCGCCATTAATCATTCTAATAACCAGTGCCTGGTAAGCGCTATGTACTCAGCGGGGAGGCAAGAGTTCCCAACTCCTGGGAGGGCCATCCCCATCTGGGTCATTGGTAAGTATAAAAAATATATAAATTACTATAAATTTTTTAACATTTTTATACTGTACCAATGACCCAGACATAGCTGAATAGTAAAAAGGCTGGAGGGCCAAGGACATAGAGCAAAATGGAATACGCTCAATAAAATA
This sequence comes from Pictodentalium vernedei, assembly GCA_031216915.1. NCBI lineage: Eukaryota > Metazoa > Mollusca > Scaphopoda > Dentaliida > Dentaliidae > Pictodentalium > Pictodentalium vernedei. The sequence continues at coordinate 164,051,625 of CM062292.1, forward strand.
AAATAGAGTCATCCCCTGTAGGGAAAAGAAGTAATAGGCCTTACATGTATCTTTCTTATTTATGATAAATTAGAAAGATACAACACCTTCCAAAATTGAGCTTCATACATCCATGTACTCTATTAATATCCAATATAATCCTTATACTAATAATTTTTAAAGTAAGCCAATAAATAAAGTAAGTCTAGAGAATAGAGACTCTTATACTCCTAAAAGTGTCTGAGGATTGCATAATCATGTCCGTTGACATATGCAATATTCAAAAGCTATACTTTAAAAACTAAGACTTGAATGAATTTTAAAAACCTAAACTTCTCACTAAACAACCATCCCAATAACAGCTCAGAATTACTAACTCCGGAGGAGGTATCCCCTTGTTTTCATAGTAAAACAGGTGACCCAAGGGAACACCCTCCCCCCCCCCCCCCCCTTTTCTTGCCCTGGGTCAAATAGCCCAGAGCGAAGAGGGCAGCCGAACGGAGACACTGCCGAAACAGACAGCCTACCTAGCTATAGTAGCAACTGTTAAGTGAATGACATTCTGAGCAGTAGATAATAGACCTAACAATAGAGGCCTCCAGAAATGGACTCGATATTTCTGAGATAAAATTCATGAATGTGGATGGCTGAGCGCAATGAGCGGCCTTCAAAAATCTATAATAGCGACACTATTAATGTAAGCCCAAGAAGTAGAAGAACTCTTACTTCATGAGCCGAAATCTTAAGCACAACTGCTAAGTCAATGATATACTATAAGCAGTACCGATAGTTAATAGAATCCATTAACAATAAAATGGAGCGTAACGTCCTTCTACTAGACATCAAAGACAGAAGAAGCTTACGCCCATAGTAATAAACAGAAATCTGTTTATAAATACATAAACTGTACCCGGAAAGAGTAAAGGCCTATGCCCATACGAAGACGGAAGGACCTTAAAATAATAGGTTCCGGATAATAGGAGCCTAACTCTTATGCAACAATCCAACCTAAATAGTAACGGAAGTATTGATTCCGAAACTATGAAAGTGAAAATCATCCATCGATAGTGCATGAAACTCACTGACTCTACAGTAAAAGAGAAACCAACAGAATTACTGTCTAAAAGGTCAGAATTTGAAAACTACTGTTTCCAGAGGCTCAAATGATTATTTAGCTAAATAAGAACCGAAGTTAAAATCCGTATAGGAATTTAATCTAAAGATTCTAAGTCTATTTATCAAAAAGTTACTAACTGACTTAGATAAAGAGACAAAAGACTCAATTGTAAACTATCGTAGAGTGCATAGGTATGAGGTAACATAAACCTATAACCTAAATAATAACAGGCTGCAGTAGATCTTGTGAAACAAGTATACTAAAAATTAGCAATGAGTAGTATGGAGGGATCAACAATATGAACATAATGATCCCTACACCACGACGGAAGAGCCTCCACTTTAGCCGCATAGAATAGCGAAGAAGAGGATCTCCTATAGTAAGAAATCGCGTCCAAAGCTCGTCCAGTACAGTGCTTACAATGCAATACGGACCACACAACGGAATACATGAAGGTTGCGACCTTGCAGGTTGTGATAAAGATGACACGATTTACCCAGTGAAAAAGATCCTCACATAGAGGAAGATTTCACGTTAAAACCCACAGTAGACAAGAGAGAAAATTACTCATGATCTCTGTGAAGATAGAGATGCTATCAACAGAAATGTATTGTGGTTGTTTATCTTAGCAATACCTGCTAAAACAACAGCGCCGGAGGATACGCGTATCCTATCATTCCGTCCTATAGATCAATAGAGCGTTAAGAATATTAGCTCAGAGATCTGGACAAGCCAACACATACGTCTGCAATTGATTAGCAAGCTGTGTCATAAATGAATGTAGGACGTTTCGGACACGGACGTTTCGGACCGGACGTTTCGGACTAGGACGTTTCGGACTAGGACGTTTCGGACAGAAATATTGGACAGGGCGGACGTTTCGGCCAGAATGTATTTGGGTGTACTTTTGAGATTGTTCTCTTGTGGGTGGAAGGGAGGGGGAGGGGGTGGGGTGGGATGTAAATTGTAAAATGAAAATGAACAACATTTGAAAGTTTTATAATTTTTTAAAACTGTCATAAAATTTACCTGATATTATACATAGCACAACAAACATGAACATTTAAAAACAGGTTATAACTAATATTACAATAGCAAAACAATAGCACAATACAATTCTAATGTTACTTGTTGTTTCTGATTTATATAGTTTATAGAAATTACAAAGAACTAGAAAAATAAAATTTTCATGCTGGTGGCTGAACATTTCGCTATAAAAATTTAGTAACAGATTACGGGTTATAATTTAGAATGAAAAGTTTGGGTTTTTTTCACTTTTTCAAGTCTCTTTTAATTTATATATAATATAAATTACAAGGAACTGGAAAAAATAAAATTTCTATGCTTTTAAATGAATATTTAGAATATGAATATTTAGCTATAAAATTTAAGTATAGACTACCGGAAATAATTTGTCATGCTACTGGTTGGGTATACTTTTCCAAGTTCTTTTTAATTTATATAATTTATGAATTCCAACGAAATAGAAAAAATACATTTTTCATCTTATTGATCAAATATTTCTGAGTTTATAAATTTGGTTGACCACCACGCAGATTACAGCTTACACCTCGGAGAAATTCTGGTATGCTTTTACGACCAGACAACCTATCCTCACACAAATTTTGAAGACGGGATTGTAATTCAGTGAATACTTTTTTTGTTCTTTTTTTTGGTCTTATACCACGTTCAAGCTGGAGCAACACACCTTTGACACGTGCACATTCAGATTGTAAACATTCAATCAATTTCCAGATACTTGGGTGACTATGCCCAATAAGTCCTTGAAATTTATTATTCCAACCTTCTGAGATATTATTTGTTCTGGGCAGGTTGGCAATAGTGACATCATGGACATTCCAACTTGAAGGTGGAAATAAAGGAGGCACTCGCCTCAACCTAACAGTCTGAATACCATTCACCTCTCTTGCTGGTCTCTGACGAAGTTGACCATTAACATAAGTATTGTCAAAATATTCAACGAGAGGTTCTGCTTCCTCTGGCATTGTCTCTTTCAAATAATTCATGCCCTCATTAACTTCAGTTACAGGCAGAAATGCCAAAGCGTCTATTTGACTACAAAAAAGCCGAAAATTATTGTCTGACTCATATAAACTTGAAAGACCTAACGACTGAATTTTACGCCACACAGACTGAGAAAGATGATAAAAACAATATTGAATGTTTACATGGTTTCCAAAGACAGAATGAACAGAAAGCTGAACACTTCTTTCGAAATCAATAATAACTGTTGTTGGATCACAGTCAGCTTCTGCCAGTTTACTAAACAGAGTTTCATAACTAGTTTGAGTCTTCCGTTGGAGTAATGCATAAACTAATGGCAAAAACACATTATCTACCCGACCATGAATGACATATAACTGATATAAAATATTTGGAGCTACTGAAAATGTTCCATCCATGCACCAAGTGTCACAGTTTGCAAGCAGCTGCAAATGTTGTTCTGTTGCAAAAATAATCACACGCTCATCAGCATTAGGACCATTGTCACTAAATAAAAATGGAATGGGTTGATCACCTGAAGTCATAGTCCATTCACCAACTATTTCTAACTCGCGGAGTGTTTGTGGATCTTTGGGTCGATGTTGGGCTCTAGCCCTCCTGAGTACTCGTTTGGCAACGTCTGAATCTGGAAGACGAGCTTTCACTTCATCAGATACTGTTAAAAGCATATTTGTGAATATCTGGTTTGGCTTATCATTAGTTGTACTGGCCATATTCTTCATGTTTTGTCTACATTTAGAAACATCTACTTCTGTTTGGTCAGCTAAGTGAGAATGAATCTTTGTTAGAATTGGACATTCATAACAGTCATTAGTCTTTAAGGTAGCTGCACAAGTTACAGGGGAGTCTCGTTTCACACAGCGCCATGTTATAGATTTCTGTTTCTCTGAGATTGACTTAATAGTGTACATGTGTCCCTCAAAACACAATTTTTTTCCACCTCTTTTTGTTGATAATATTTCCATCTTGAGGCAACTAAGAAGCAACAAATTATGAGGAGACAGTGATAACAGAGAATTTATATTAAAAAAAGCAGAATAGTTTTGAAGCCACATAAGTCAGAAAAAATAAAAGGACACTTTGAAATTAAGTGTTGCAACAACAACAAGAATTGATCTAAAAATTATCTGCCATAAAAATTTAGTATGAATCACTGTAAAAACACACTCAACAATGAGGGAAGCTGAGAAACACTCTTGCTATTAATTGTAGCTGTGGTGAAATTGCTATAAAAACACAAAGCCAGAAGATAAGAAGCTTTGAAGTCTAAAAAGCCTGAGAGAAAGAAAGTAAAACAGATGCCTACAATTGTGTTTTTGATAGTAAACTGAATGAATGGAGTATGATACATTGTAGCTTTATTTCAAAATTTTTCATCAGTTTGCATTACCACTATGTTTTACAAAAAGGCTCCCCCCCCCCAAAAAAAAATTCCCTAATAAGCAAAACTCTTTTGTAACAAAAATTTGTGCAAAATTAAATAAATTGAAAACCCACTAACAATATCCATATAAAAATATCCACTAAAAATTATATAAAATATAAAAAAAGTCCGAAACGTCCGGGGTCCGAAACGTCCTAGTCCGAATCGTCCATGTCCGAAACGTCCGGTCCGAAATGTCCTAGTCCGAAACGTCCGTGTCCGAAACGTCCGTCCACCGTCATAAATAAATCATCATTGGGCGCTCCCATAGATAGCAAATCTGATTGAATACTTGTTTGTTGAGAGTCCATTCTGACAGCAACAAGCGACCCGTAAGAGAACGGGAGTCCGATAAAACAATCAGACGACCCGGAATATGACGGACCAAAACTGAACTTGGTGTACTATAACCAACAGACGGATTCTTTCCATTAAATTGAATAACGGAAACGAAAGAGTGCCTCCCTGGTTCCGGAGATACGCCACTACTGTCGAATTAAAGGACAGGAATTTGGGCATGCGTTTCTGAATAATGTTCATGCAATGACATAAAGCAAGCCTAAAAAACATTATTCCGCGGAAGAAAACTGATTGCTAAAAGACTGCGGAACCCAAAGACCCTGGCACTTCGAATCCGTAGGGATCAGTATTATATCCCAATCTGTATGACTGGCAACCGTCATAACAGCCACACTCGGGTCCGGCAACTGCGGCGGCACTCTCTGAGTCAACCACCGAATGTTTGCCCCAGTCTGAATCTCTTGTAACACTAGATAGACAAGAGAACGTGTAAATCGAGCAATTCATGGATTGCCGAAAAGTTGCCGTCGAAGAGAAGCTCCTCCGAGAACGAAGCGACTCTGAGAGAGTTCTTAACCTTACTATCCACGCGAGTGGATGTAGCTAGGGCTGCGTCACGTCTAACTAACTCCAATCAGCCACTGAAGGGCGGAGTTATACGTGAACAAACTACTGCCCTCAAAAGAAATTACATTGAGAATAATATCCCGTAAATCTTTTCTTGAAGACGTAATGATAACGCCTCAGTAAGGCGGATTACGTATAATAAAGCGTCTAAGTTAAGTCTACTATACATAATGTCGTTCCCAACATTGAAATTGGAAAAGACATAAACAGCGAAAAAGAATATATGCAGTTTTTAATCACACCGTCTAGACGCATATGAACTCTCGGTATGCCCTGCTCTGCCAAAATAAACTATTTGTATAAATGATAAAATGGCAGAAATGAGCAACGCGGACAAGAAACTAAACTATCATGCTTAGTAGCAGGCTTGTATATATATATATAGCGTCGAAAAATAAAACACATGTTGTAATGACAATATTGGACTACGTCGGTAAGTCAGGGACAATGTCCCCGAACCGATCGAAAAATCCGAGTCCAATGACGCTATAAGTCTCTTATCCAAGATCGCAGCAATGAAGTCCGAAATAATAATCACTGGAAGATAATGCCAAAAGATATGAAAGGCATCTTCCGATACTACTAAAGGGAAAACTCGAAATCTTTCGAATCCCTTTCGCCATCCTGTCGGACCCTATAAAGCGTTCGGTCGTCCGTACCTGATGCAACCGCGGACCGCACCGACCCAGCGCCGTCGGATAATTCCTGATTCGACCGAGAAACTGTCAATTGCTGGGATGCTGCGAAACAACTGTGCTAACTCGGATAGCACGTCCGTCACTGAGGCCTGAGGAGAAGCGGTCTTACGATGCATTGCCGCTGGAAGCTCCGTGATCGCTACCCCGTGCATACTACCAATATGCGAGCGAACGGAGTGTATAGGCCTCGTGTCCCTTGGCTACCGGATGGCGCGACCTATTCGCCGTGGAATCACTGAATGCCGAAACTGATCGGATACTCGAGGTCACGTAGCCAATGTGCGGTCGTGTGCCCTGGTGTGAGGATGAGGAAGCATTAAAGACAGTCTCTCGGACTGTCAATATAACGGAGCGTCCCGACCAACGGACATATGCTCCGAATGTAAAATATCTGAACCACAACATGCGGTCCCCTATGTTGTTGGGCGAGAGAGGGACCTCTCTCGCTCACAGCCCGGACGGACCTGGACCAGCCAGGAACCGGACTAACAGGCTTCCTCCGATCTGTCCTCAATCTGCCGTCACTGGGTGAGTACTAAAGTAATTAAAGTGCTCGCATCACCCAAATCTCCTTCCTAGACCGCAACGGACGAACCCGGCAGCCGAACCATTCGATGAATGTACGCTACACCGGGTGAGCTAGCGAATGTCACCCCGTAGGCGATAGACATATTCCATGAGCACTTATTGCCGCTAACTCTTCATTAACTATGACGACAGAGGCACACTTTTGAAAGACATCTCCATAACTCTTCGAACAAGAAACCAGAAATGCTTGGTTAGCAAGCATAAAATAATAATATATATAGCGTCGTTCAATAATTCAAAAGTTTGTGTGACATTATTGGACTATGTCGGAACTCAGGGACGATGTCCCTGAACCGAACCAAAGTTTTCTAAGTCCACCGACGCTATCAGTTTCTTATCCGGCATCGCAGCATTCTGGTCCGACGAAAGAAGCTGGAGAAGACCAAGTCAGATGACATACACAACAGCATATGTTGTTCCGAAAGGGAAAGCTCGAAATCCTCCGAATCCCTTTCGGTATCCCGTCGGACCGGATGAAACTTTCGGACGTCCGTACCCGCTTCCGCGGAGCGTCCCGACCCAGCATCGTCGGATAAAATATATGCGACAGATTCAGTTGATGCTGGGATGCTGCGATAAACTGTGCTATTAAGGAAAGCATGTCCGTTCCCGAGGCCTGTGCAGTAGCGGTCTTACGATGCATTGCCGCCGGAAGCTCCGTGTACGTTGACTCCCGCGCACTTCCTATGCGAACGTCCGGAGTCTGCAGGCCTCGTGTCCCTGGCTACCGGATGGTGTGACCTGGTCGCCGAAGAATCCTTGATCGGCGAAGCTGGTAATATATCGGCGGTCACGCAGCCAAGGTGCGGTCGTGTGCGCTGACGAGAAGAGGAAGCCTTAGCAGTCTCAGCGGACTGCCTATACAACGGAGCGTCCCGAGCGACGGACGTATGCTCCGCTTACGACACATTTAGTACCACAACATCTGGGGCCAGATGTTGTTGAACAAGAGAGGGGCCTCTCTCGCTTGCCGTCCGGATGGACCGGAACGAGCTATGAACTGGACTAAAAGGCTTCCTGCGTTCTCCCTCCGATCCGCCGTCACTGGGTGTGCATTAGGTTAGTTTATAGTGCTCGCATCACCCCAAAATTCCTTCTAGACCGCAACGGACGAACCCGGCTGCCGAACCATTCGGTGAATGGACGCTACACCGGGCGAGCTAGCGGACGTCAAAGGCCGTCGAACCTACTAGGGTCCTCTTAGGCAATTGGCGTATTTACATGAGCACTTTTCCGCTAGCCCTTCATTAATTGTGACGACGGAGGCACACTGTTGGAAGACATCACAGATACATCACCCTAATCTTGATCGTCTGAAATAGAAATTGATAAAGTAGAGTGACCCTGCGGGGAAAGGACCGGAGTGTCCAAATCCCCAACAACATACCGTGACATACGCTTCCCCTATTGTCATCGAAATCATACGATACAGAACAGGAGTTAATGCGAGTACACTGACCACATATAGAATGATAATAAAGTCAGAGGAAGACTTCCTCTTAAAACAATTGATCAATATCCTTTCAATGTGAAAAGAAAACAAGTCCTGGTACTCGCACTAACCCCTGGCAATCAAAATACATAATAATAATATGATCCATTGATATAGAAAAAATAATTGAAATCAAAATATTTTGAAAAAAATATTTTTTCAAAACAGCCCAAGTTTCTGAAAAGTAACGTTGAGCCCCAATGGATCCCAAGCCTAAGTGTGGACAAAAATTTTAAAAATATTTTAAACAATTTATTCAACACTTACGAACAATAATAATGTATCTAGTTATGATTAAAATAACATCAAGATATTATTTTTTAGAAATCCCCCCCCTCACACAGAGGGCTGTTGAAAATGAAAACAATGAGTGTAAAAACACTAAAATAAGACTCCAGGCACCCAGGCCCGAAATCAGTTACCAAAAATACACTATCTGATGCAAAACAGAGACTTCCAGGGAAGAAACTGCAGAACATCAGATGGTAGATGCAGAACACAACGCCTAACCACCCCTAGGTGAAGACGTAAACATGGGGAAAGAACAGAATTCATTCTGTTATACAGCTAAAACTCCCAAGAAAATTTAGTAATAATAATTACAAAAACTATGCCAAAAGCATGGGAGAATAGCAAGGGGGAACTTAAAGGACAGGGAGAGAGGAAAACACTTAAAAAAACAGTGTAACTAAATAATCAGAATGACAACAAAATGGCTGCTGCCTTGAAAATAGGTAACTTAACATAATTTCATTAAAAAATTTTAAGTTACAGCCCTGATAATATTCTGTCACACATTCTTTTCCTCTCCTCCTTCTCTATCCTCCTTAGAATCACCATTTCACTAATATTTATGTGTCTGGCATCATTTAAACTGAGATTTATAAGCACAAAGATCAGTCAGATGTTAACTGATGAAGGGCCAAACTTAGAATGATTAATGGCGCCAATTTCGGAACGTCCTTGACACTGCGCATGCGCAGTAGGGGCGAAGTGTGGAGAGCCTTTCAGGACATGTTTTCTTTAGTTTTAGATGCAAATTTTGGGGACTGGGGGGCAAAATTTGTGTTTGGCCCTATATTTTAAGAGTTAGCACCAGCTATGTCTGGGTCATTGGTACAGTATAATGAAAGTGTCAATGACACTGTAGCTCAACTTGTCAAGACAAAGACATGCATGTGTAGTATGTGACACAGCAATGGCAAACATCTAGGTAATGACCTGATAACAAAGGTACATATAAAGTATTGTAACGGTCTGTACATAAATACTGACCATTGCCTGTCACAAATGGAAAAGATAAAGTATTGTAAAGGTGGGTAACAGACAGATGCTAAACTAGAAAAGAAAACTTTGAGTCCCAGAGTGGGTCTGACTGAACCCCAAAATAGTTGTTCTCATAGCACAGTGATAACAAAGGCATCCCAAAACACACTTGTTCCTGTCTCAAGGTGAAAACAAAGGTACCCAAGAAGTTTTGTGAAGATCAATTCATAAATACAAGCTGTATAGAACTTGTGACAAAAAACTGATTGGACCTAATTTTGGTACAAAATGGCCACTGGTAGCCATCTTGAATTTTGGACAGTACCCAGAAACACTCATTCTCGTCCCAAGGTGATAACAAAGGTACCCAAGAAGTTTTGTGAAGATCGGTTCATAAATACAGCCTCTACCCTGAGCCGTATTGACATGTGTGCTCACATTGTGTAAGTAGCACTGAATAAATCAAAGTTCATCTAATTTGCATAATTTCTGCATGAAAGAAAAACCCCTTACAATATGTGATGTATTCCATTTTACTAAACATTCATACAAAAATTTATTCAAATCAGAACTTTCATACAGAAGTTCTGTACAAAAGACTGATTGCACTAATTTTGGTACAAAATGGCTGCTGGTGGCCATCTTGAATTTTGGACCACACCCAAAAACACTCGCTCTCATCCCACGGTGATAACAAAGGTACCCAAGAAGTTTCGTAAAGATTGGTTCATAAATATGGCCTCTAGTCTGAGCTGTATAGAAGTTGTGTACAAAAAACTGATTAGACCTAATTTCGGTACAAAATGGCCACTGGCAGCCATCTTGAATTTTAGACCGTAACCAGAAACACTCGTTCTCGTCCCAAGGTGATAACAAAGGTACCCAAGACATTTCGTGAAGATCAGTTCATAAATACAGACTCTAGTCTGAGCCATATTGACATGTGTACTTACTGTGTGTAAGTTGCACTGAAAAAATCAAAGTTCATCTAATTTGCATAATTTCTGCACGAGAAAAAAACCCGTATTATATGTGATGTATCCCATGGTACTAAACATTCACACAAAAAATTATTCAAATCAGCACTTTCATATGGAAGTTCTGTGCAAAAATCTGATTGCACCTAATTTTGTACAAAATGGCTGCCATCGGCCATCTTGAATTTCGGACCGGACCCAAAAACACTCGTTCTCGTCCCACGGAGATACCAAAGGTACCCAAGAAGTTTCGTAAAGATCGGTTCATAAATACGGCCTCTAGCCCGAGCCGTATTGGCATTTGCACTTACAGTGCTGAAAGTAACACCAAAAACATCAAAATTAGTCTAATTTGCACAATTTACGCACGAGAAAAAAACCCGTATTATATGTGATGTATCCCATGGTACTAAACATTCATACAAAAAATTATTCAAATCAGAGCTTTCATATGGAAGTTCTGTACAAAAAACAGATTTCTGCATCATCGGTACAAAATGGCGGCTGGCAGCCATCTCGAATTTCGGACCGCACCCAAAAACACTCGTTCTCGTCCCACGGTCATAACAAAGGTACCCAAGAAGTTTCGTAAAGATCGGTTCATAAATACGGCCTCTAGCCCGAGCCATAGCAGCTTGGCACTTACAGCTCTGAAAGTAACACTAAATAAATCAAAGTCAGTCTAATTTGCATAATTTACGCACGAGAAAAAAACCCGTATTATATGTGATGTATCCCATGGTACTAAACATTTATACAAAACTTTATTCAAATCAGTACTTTCATACAGAAGTTCTGTACAAAAAACTGATTTTTGCATCATCGGTACAAAATGGCCACTGGCAGCCATCTTGAATTTCGGACCACACCTAAAAACACTCGTTCCCGTCCCAGGGTCATAACAAAGGTACACAAGAAGTTTCGTAAAGATCGGTTCATAAATACGACCTCTAGCCCGAGCCATAGCCAATTGTTGACGTACGGACAGACGGACAGACGGACCATGACAATAGCTCAAATTTGACTTCGTCAAAGTTGAGCTAAAAATATACAATTGTAAAAGTTTTAGTTTAAACAATATTTTATTCTTTAAATATGTCACATGTAACAAAAGTTAAAAAATTTATAGTAATTTATATATTTTTTATACTTACCAATGACCCAGACTTAGCTGGTGCTAACTCCACAAAAACCAGGGCCAAACACAAATTTTGCCCCCCAATCCCCAAAATTTGCATCCAAAACAAAAAGAAATAATGTCCTAAAGGATCTCCATAATACGACTCTACTGCGCATGCGCAGTGACGCAGTCGTCCCGAAATTGGCGCCAAATATCATTCTTACTGGCAGTGCCTGGTCAGCGCTATGTACTCAGCGGGGAGGCAAGAGTTCTCAACTCAGGGAGGGCCATCCCCGTCTGGGTCATTGGTAAGTATAAAAAATATATAAATTACTATAAATTTTTTAACATTTTTATACTGTACCAATGACCCAGACTTAGCTGAATAGTAAACAGGCTGGAGGGCCTAGGACATAGAGGAAAATCCAATAAGCTCAATTATAAAATAAAGAGATAACCCCTTAAGGAGAAAAGGAGTATTAGGCTTTACATGTATCTTTCTTATTTAATATTTAAATTAGAAAGATACACTACCCTTAATAATTGAGCACAATAACATTCATGTTCTCTATTAATATCCAGTATAACCTTTATACTAATTATTATTAAAACAAGCCAATAAATAAAGTAGTCCAGAGAATTGAGACTCTTTATAATCATTAAAAGTGTCCGAGTATTGTATATTAAAGCCCGTTTGACACTTGACATATACAAATGCTTCACACCGAGCTACACTTTAAAAATAAGACATGAATGAAATTAAACATTAATATTACACTTTAAAACCATCCCGGAAGCGACTCAGAAATACTGTCTTGGAGGAGGCATTCCCTTGCTTTTCACTATAAAGCAGGTGACCTAAGGGAACACCCGCCCCCCCCCCTTCCCCTTGCCCTGGGTCAAATAGCCCAGAGCGAAGAGGGCAGCCGGACGGAGTCACTGCCGGAACAGAAAGCCTGCATAACTATAGTTGCAACTGTTTAGTGGACGACATTCTGAGCAACAGATAACGGACCTAAACAATGCAGGTCTCCAGAAATGGACTCAATATTTCTGAGATAAAAATTAGTAAATGTGGATGGCTGAGACCAATAAGCAGCCTTCATTAAATCTGTAATAGCAACACTATTAGCATAAGCCCAGGAAGTAGAAAGAGCTCTTACTTCATGAGCAGAAATCTTAAGCACAGACTGCTGAGAAGAAGATAAATCTTCATACGCAGTACGGATAGTTAACTGAATCCATCTAGCAATAGAATGGACTGAAATGTCCTTTCTATTAGGCATCAAAGACAGAAAGAAACGTTTCCGTCCCTTTCTGATGAACTGAGATCTCTGTTTATAGAAACGTAGTGCTCTAACAGGACAGAGTAAAGGCCTACGCCCGTCTGAAGACGGAAGAGCCTTAATAACAATAGGTTCCGGATATTTATTAGGAGCCTGATTCTTAGCTAAAAAACCGACGTTAGTAGTGAAGGTGATAGTGTTCCCAACACTACGATAATGAGAATCATCCACCGATAGTGCATGAAGCTCACTGACTCTTCTGGCAGAAGAGAAAGCTAAGAGAAAAGCTGTCTTATAAGATAAGAATTTGAAATCTACTGTCCCAAGAGGTTCAAATGGCTTTTCCTTCAATTTAAGGAGAACCCAAGCTAAATTCCACTTAGGAATTAATCTAAGAGTTCTGGGTCTATTTATCGAAAAGTTTCTAACCAATTTCGATAAAGAGACATTAGATCCAATTTGTAAACTATCATGATGTGCATAGGTATCAGATAACATAGATCTATAACCCTTTATAGTAACCGGTTGCAGTTTGATTTCGTCAAACAAGTATACTAGAAAGTTAGCAATGTCTGGTATAGAGGGATCAAATATATCAACAGAATGATCCCTACACCAACGACGGAAAACCTTCCACTTAGCCGCATAGTTTAGCGAAGAGGAGGTCCTCCTACAGTTAGAAATCGCGTCCACTGCTCGTCCTGTAAAGTGCTTGCCATGCAAGAAGGACCGCACAACGGAAAAACGTGAAGGTTGAGACCTTGCGGGTTGTGATGCAGTTGGCGCGACTTCCCCTGCCAAAGAAGATCCTCTCGTGGAGGGAGCTTCCGCGGTAGGTCCCACAACAGACACCTGAGTAGATTTATCCACGGTCTCTGTGGCGACAGAGATGCTACCAACAGAATCTTGCATTGAGATTGTTTTATCTTTAGCAATACTTGTTGAATTAACGGCGCTGGAGGATACGCATATCCTATCATTCCGTCCCAAGGGATCGATAGAGCGTCTACAGCAAATGCTCTTGGATCCGGACACGGGGACACATACGTTTGCAACTGATTGTTGAGATGTGTCGCAAATAAGTCTATCATTGGCCGTTCCCATTGGTAGCAAATCTGATTGAATACTTGTTTGTTGAGAGTCCACTCCGACGGCAACAAGCGACCCTTTCGAGAAAGGGAGTCTGCTAGCACATTCAGACGACCCGGTATGTGACGGACCGAAAGAAGAACGTGATGTTCCAACGCAAACAGAAGGATTCTTTCCGTTAGATTGAACAACGGAACTGAATGAGTGCCTCCCTGATTCCGTATATACGCCACTACTGTCGTATTGTCGGATAGGATTTGGACATGAGCATCGTGAATAATGTCCATCCAGTGACGTAACGCAAGCCAAATTGACATCATTTCCTTGATGTTTATGTGCTTGCACAGGAATTGCGGATCCCAAAGACCCTGGCATCTCGAATCCGTTGGGATTAATGATGCACCCCAACCTGTTTGACTGGCATCCGTCATAATGGTAAAACTCGGATCCGGCAACTGCAGCGGAACTCCTTGAGTTAACCACTGAATGTTTGCCCAAGTCTGAATCTCTTGTTTCACTTGATCTGACAAGAGAACGTCTACATCGAGCGAATGAATTTTCACACTCCAATTCTGAGTCAAGAAAATTTGAAGAGGCCGTGTGCGTAGCCGTCCCATCGGAATGAGATCCGCAGCGGCTCCGCACAGACCTATCAGTCTCATAAATTCTCTCGCTGTGACTTTGTCTGTATTTAGACAATAGCGAGCGTAACAACTGACTAATTTCGCTCTGGTTAACGGCAGACGAACGAGATTGTTGTGCGTCTCGAAGCTCATTCCCAGATGAGTGAATGACTTGGACGGCACCAGATCCGACTTCTCCTCGTTTACTATGAAACCGAGACGTCGGAGCAATAGAAGAAGATTCTGAACATCGTTCTGAAGCGTTAACTCGTTGCCGTACCTCTGAAGAATGTCGTCCAGGTAGGCCGACGTTACCGCAGACGAATGAGCTCGGAAGTAAATCATTACCGAGTTCATTACTCGAGTGAAAGCCCAGGGTGCTAGATTCAATCCGAAGCACATGGCCCGGAACTGATACACCACTCCTAGGACTGCGAAGCGTAGATACTTTCGGAATGTCGGATGTACCATGACGTGAAAGTACGCATCTTTGAGATCTATGCTCGTTGCATAATCGTTCACCCGAATACTCGCTCTGACCGATCGAATCGTCTCCATATAAAACTTCGGAGCGATGATCAGCTTGTTTATCCAGCTCAAATCTATGACTGGACGGAACGAGCCGTCTGGTTTCGGAACCAGAAACAGATGGCTGT
This sequence comes from Pictodentalium vernedei, assembly GCA_031216915.1. NCBI lineage: Eukaryota > Metazoa > Mollusca > Scaphopoda > Dentaliida > Dentaliidae > Pictodentalium > Pictodentalium vernedei. The sequence continues at coordinate 164,066,891 of CM062292.1, forward strand.
AGAATCCCAGCGATTCCTGGTTTTCTACGACCTCTACCGCGTTCTTCATTAAAAGAGACTGCACCTCTGATAGCAGAGCGTCTCTTTTCTGAGGGTTTGACGGAAGATGAGTCCACTTTGGACTTCGAGTTAATGGAGGCTTTCGTTTGAAGGATATCTTTAGACCTTCCGAAGTCACTCCTCTCACCCAAGGGTCGTCCGTAATCGACGCCCACTCTTGAGAAAAACTCGACAACCTTCCGCCAACCGGAACACGATAGAGGTTTGAGCCATCACCTCCTGGATCTGCGAGGCCTGCGGTAGGAGAAACCACGTCTTCCACGACCCGCACCTCGCCTCGTCGACCTCGGGGCGTCCGACCGATTGTCCCGGCCTGAAGGACGTCCCGAACGAGAGTCGCTATCCTGACGGTCTCTCGAATAAGAGCTAGAGGACGCACCGGAACCTCTATAGGAACCTCTCTTGGGCGGATAAGACCCAGAAGTGCCCGCCTTATTCGTGTCTGCTGAATCCGACCTTTTAGGAGCGGATCTAAACAACAGAGAATCACTAGCTTTCTTTTTAATATTATCATAAATAGCGGAAAGCTTGCCGTCAAAGAGAAGATCTCCTGAGACCGAAGCGACTCTAAGAGAGTTCTTCACCTTAGAATCCACTAGTGTGGATGTAGACAGGGCTGCGTCACGTCTAACCAACTCCAGATTAGCCACTGAAAGGGCGGAGTTACACGTGGAATAAGCTACTGCCCTTGAAAGAAGTCTTAAGGAGGATTGTATATCCTGAAACTCTTCCCCTTGAAGACGCAGTGATAACGCCTTCGTAAGGTGATCTGCGTAAGATAAGGCATCTAAATTGGCTCTGTTAGACGCAATAGCTGTTTCCAACACTGCGGTTGGAATAGAAGCTGACGACGGTAATGATAGCTCTAAGTCTTCCGCCTCGTCGTCCATACGCAGAGGAACTCTCGGTATACCCTGACCTGCCGTGTCGAATTTATTCCTTGCATTAATGAAAGGCAGGTTGAGAGTATTTGCGGACAAGAAGCCTGCTTTCCCTGTCCTGGAAGCAAGTTTAAAAATAGCGTCGTTCAATAATTCAAATGTTCTTGCAACATTATTGGACTGCGACGGAAACTCGGGAGCGATGTCCCTGAACCGCTCGAAAAAATCAGAGTCCAATGACGCTATAATTCTCCTGTCCGGAAGCGCAGCAGTCTGGCCCGACGGAACAACTTGAGGAAGAAAGTGCCGGATGAAGTCTACGGCAGCTTTGTGTTGTTCCGAAAGGGATAGCTCCAATTCATCCGTATCCCTTTCACCATCCGGTCGGACCTCCCAATGTTCCCGGTCGTCCGCCCCCGATGCTTCGGCGGAGCGTACCGACCCAGCGCCGTCGGATAATTCTCGATCCGACACCGTTTCTGTCGGCTGCTGGGATGCTGCGATAAGCTGTGCTATCTGCACTAGAATGTCCGACGTCGAGACCTGCGGAGGAGCGGTCTTTCGCTGCTTTGCCGAGGGCAGCTCCGCATCGGATGGCTCCCGCATACTTTTCCTATGCGAACGTCCGGAGTCCATCGGTCTCGAGTCCCTGGCTGCCGGATGGTGTGACCTGGTCGCCGAATAATCCTTCCTCGGCGAAGCTGGCAAGATATCGGAGGTCACGCAGCCAAGGTGCGGTCGTGTGCGCCGGCGAGAAGAGGAAGCCTTAACAGTCTCTGCGGACTGCTTATACAACGGAGCGTCCCGAGCGACGGACGTATGCTCCGCTAAAGACACATTTTGTACCACAACATCTGGTCCCAGATGTTGTTGTACGAGAGAGGGGCCTCTCTCGCTCGCGGCCCGGCTGGACCTGGACGAGCTAGGAACCGGACTAAAAGGCTTCCTCCGTTCTCGTTCACTATCCGCCGTCACTGGGTGTGCATCTATTATTTTTATAGTGCTCGCATCACCCAAAATTTCCTCTTGGACCGCATCGGACGAACCCGGCTGCCGAACCATTCGGTGAATGGACGCTACACCGGGCGAGCTAGCGGACGACATTTGTCTAATCTCCATGAGCACTTTTGCCGCTAGCTCTGTATTTAATTGTGACGACGGACGCACACTTGAAGAGGATAACATGGAAACATCACCCTGTTCTGGTTCCTCTGAAATAGAAACTGAGAGAGTAGAGTGACCTTGTGGAGAAAGAGCCGGCATCGCTCTTTCTCCAGAAACAACATATCGTGACACACGTTTCCAATGTTTCTCATCCCAATGTTCACATACAGGACAGGGATTAATGCGAGAACACTGACTACAATTTATGCAATAATCATGAAAGTCAGAGGAAGATTTCTTCCTATTACAATTTGAACAAGTTCCTTTCATTGTGAAGGAACAACAATAAGTCCTAGTTACTCGCAAAAACCCCTGACACAAAGATACATAATAACATGATCCATTAATAAATGAAAAAACAATTGCAAAACAAAATAATTTTGAAAAAATATTTTTTCAGAGAAGCCCAAGTTGCTGAAAAGTAACGTTGAGCCCCGATGGATCCGATGGCAAAGTGTGGTCAAAAATTTTAAAATTATATAAAATAATTAATGAGACACTTTCGGATAATATAAATGTATCTTATAATGAGATAAACTACCTCAAAGACAAACAGCCCCCCTCAAAAAAGGCTGTTGCCAATGAAAACAAACAGTGTAAACACAGAAGAAAACATGACTCCAGGCACTGAAAAAACTGGCCCGGAATCAGTCCTCAATTACACTCTATCTGATGCAAAACAGAGACTCCCAGGGGAGAATCTGCAGAACATCAGATGGAAGATGCAGAACACAAACGTTATACACCCATGGGTGAAAACGTAACTATGGGGAAAATAACAGAAAACATTCTGTAACCAAGCAACTCTCCCAGGGAAATTTTAGAAATGAAACTTCTCAAAAATATGCCAAAAGCATGGGAGAATTGCAAGGGGGGACTTTAGAAGGTTAGGGGAGAGGAAACACTGAATAAGCAGTGCAACAATTAGCAAGAATGACAACAAGAGGCGTTTGCCTCGAAAATAGGCAACTTAACATAATTTTAACAAAAAATTTTAAGTACAGCCCTGATTATTTTTTGCCACTTCTTTTTTCCTCTCCTCCTTCTATCCTCCTTAGAATCACATTTTCTCCAAGAATTACGTGTCTGGCATCCTTTAAACTGAGATTTACAAGCACAAAGATCAGTGAGATGTTGACTGATGAAGGGCCAAACAGAGAATGATATTTGGCGCCAATTTCGGGACGACTGCGTCACTGCGCATGCGCAGTAGAGTCGTATTATGGAGATCCTTTAGGACATTATTTCTTTTTGTTTTGGATGCAAATTTTGGGGATTGGGGGGCAAAATTTGTGTTTGGCCCTGGTTTTTGTGGAGTTAGCACCAGCTAAGTCTGGGTCATTGGTACAGTATAAAAATATGTTTACAAAAAGTAACGAAGTAGGATGAGATATCTTACATTACAACATTTGTTCAACAATGTAGAGTATCAGAATAATAGAGATTTGACAAAAAGCTGAAAGCTTATATGCGTCATCTCCCTGTAAAAGTTTTATAGTATTGGTCCCTGGAATATGCAAAGATTGGAGTACAAACCTCCAGTGAAATAATAAGTACAATTCATGTGCTGTCTATTCCATCTCCAATTTATCTGCTATCCTTTCCGATTTTGTGCACAGCGACCATTGCAGTAACATTGTTTGTTAAGGTTTAGATTGGGTTCATGCACCGGCAAAATGATCTACGTGACTGTGGGAATACCACAATACAATACACCATGCAAGGATGAAAATGTCCATCAAAGGATTAAAAATGTTTGTATGTCCCATGTTTGAAAATGAATCGAATAAAATTACACAACTGATATCAGATTTGATTAATTTTTCAAATAATCACAGGGCCTGAGATGGTGACTTAGTGGTTACAGCATTGGACTTCAAAGTCAATAGGTCACGATTCGCCCCCACCAGGGGTAACTGCATTGTATCCTTGGGCAAGGCACTTAAACCCGATTGCCCACATAGGGGCATGGGGCCGCTTTGTACTAACACGTAATGCACATAGGGGAGTCTGACATTTGCTTTTTGCTGCTCAACCCTAACTAAACAGCAAAACTTTCATCAAACAAAACAACTTCTCCTCTTTCAACATTTCCCTTGTACACCTGAATACACAGAAAATTCTCATCCTAAGTCATCCATAGCCATTTAGTGATCAACTGCCTTGTCCCTCTCAATGAAGGCTCCACAGGAGAATGTATTCACAGATTGGTGGTTTTTTTCAGTCTCTAGGTTTCAATGCAAATATATTGCCATCCATGCAACCAACAACTATTTCCATATTTCCGTCATCATCTATATCGGCTGTATCCATTGTATTGATCCAGTCTGGGGTGGTGAATGATGTCAATTTCTGAAGAAAAATTATATACATACACAGAATGTCACGATGTGTGAATGCATTTGTCAATAGGGCAGAAGTGCCAGCACGGAAGGACAGAGCGAGAGGTGGATCCTCAACTTCTATCCTTCTGCAGTGACATGAGTGCCGTACTGACAAAAGCATTCACACATCATGGTATTCTGTGTTTATTACATGCCACTATGACATAGAAGCCATTAATTTAAAAATTCAAACATCACACAGAGAAAATTTCAAACTTCAAAACTCTTTGTTATCTATTCTATTGATCGTCTGCTTGAAATAAAAACAAAACACAACTCGGGTGTGATTGGCAAACACATATTACAGAACGATATGTACACATAAAAATATAAATAAAAATTAGGTCCAAATAGGTTATTTATTCATATTTTTAAGAAATTAGCTGCTGTTATCTGGGAGATACATGTATTTGCTTCAAAGTCAGAACTTGAGTGTTATGAAATCACTCCCCATTTATAGAATAAGTTTGATTTTGTTAATTTTGATGGACATGAACAAAAACTTTTTCCAATTCACATCTGATTTATCGGCCGTCACCAAAGCTTCCTGAAGTGATTTAGGTAAGAATGTGACCATTTGAATGACAGATTACAAAAATTGGAAGAGTTTGGTTCTTTTGATGGATCCATGACTCAGGTGGAAAAATAGTCCATCAATAGAAATCCGTATGGAACATGTGTCCCATACAAATTTGTTAAAATGGAACTGGATGAAAAGAATTAGGTGTGTAATATATATGACACACGCATCTGAATAGGTTAATCGATATGGCACGAGTGCCAACATGAAAGGATAAAATGAGAGGCTGCATGCCTCTAGTTTTATCCTTCTGCAATGGAACAAGTGCCAAATCGATTAACCCATTCACATGCGTGCGAGGTTGTGTTTATTACATGCTTTCATGTCTATGAAAGCAATTATTGGACTGACACTCAGCAATTCATTTCACAACTCATCCCCTGAGTTTCTATGTGTTCTATGTGCCAGTAGGCACATATAACACATTAGAACTCAGGGGATGAACTATCAACAAAAAGAACGCATTTGTTCACCAACCAAGATTTGCAAGGGGAACCTGTGTTACTATTTTTAGCTATTGCTAGCAATTCAAATTGTAATTGCGGTGCACGATTGATAGAAAATTCCAGTGGAATTTCACTTTTGTTAAAACAAAGTCTATCAATGATTTCCATTCCTCACATATGTGCAGAACATATTTTCATTTTTCTCATGGCTTAGTGTTGTGGTAGATGTGAATTTCAAAGAACAGGCATGTATTAAATGTGTTTATATTATTGGGAATCTGGACGTTTCATTCAGGACATTTACATCAGGAGGGTTTTCTCTGGGACAACTTCCCTCGTGGACGTTTTTCCCCATATCCTTAATTAAAATACACCACATTTCAACTTCTTGCATGCTACAAGCAGATATTCCTGCTCGACCCAGAAAATCTCTTGCGAATAAAATAAGAATAGTTTGGGCCCTTTTAACCAAATTAGCCCCCATAAATTGTATCAACTTTTTGTTCAGTTATTTCATGAATTTAATTGTACAGAATTTTTCATTGATGGAAAATACTTTTAAAATATTCAGGAGTTAATATTAATAAGAAAAGAAGGATATTTCCATTTAATATTTTTGTAGATTTAATTTTGTCCTTTTGTGAGAAGTTTAACACTTCAACTAACATGACTAGAAGATGACAATTGAAACAAATCTAGAAGAAAACATTTTTTGTTCATTGAGTTTGTTCCAATGCAAGCCAGAAAATAAGCAGACTGTCATCTGCAAAATGCACAGCAGGGTAGCATCACTAAATTTACCCTCTGGGGACCTCAATCTGAATCAGGGTCTCAAGAATAAACAGAAAGAGGTACCCAGGGGATAAATTTTCCCACTGTATAGGATAGCATCATCAAATTCACCCTCTGGGCACCTCATTTTGCAAATGTCAGACTGCTTATTTTCAGGCCTGTTCCCATGAACAGTAATAAGCCATGTTTTGGAGGAGAAAAATGAAATAAATAATAAAATTTGAATGCCGATTTGGGTGAAAAGTGCCTGTTGGGTATGATTGTTATGTATGTTATGTATGTTAGATAAAGGGTTTACAAAGAAAAAACAATTCTCTTAACTGGTTGAGTGCGAGAAACGACTATCAGGGCTTTCAGAAAAATAAGGGTACCAATGCAAAAACCGACATTTTCCTTGCTCATATTTCACATTCAGTGAAACGAAAATAATATTTCTGTTTAAATAAATTTGTTTTATTACAAATTATTGGAGAGAGCCTATGGGCTCTCTCCAATAATTTGTAATAAAACAAATTTTGAATAACAAATTCAGACCACCAAAATAATCTAGCCCTCTACCAGTTAATACTTTGAAACCTGAAGTCTACCTACTCGTTATGTAATACATCAGGTGCTCTGGCACTGACGGACCAGATGATACTCCTGCTATGCCATAGGTATTGAGCAGTATGTAATGTTCAACAAATTCACTCTGACACCCCCAGTTTCTATGGGTTAAGAGTTATCTGCAGGGCAACCTTGAACTCCCAGAGCCAAGCAGAACCAGGCAATTCATCAACTAAAACATTACTGACAGTGACAATGATAAAGTTATCGTCTTGTGAATTTCACATCTGTGGTGCCATGTACAAAATAATCAAATACATATTTATTTAGGACTTACCCTTCCATCAAGGTAAAGGTGCAGGAAATTGAAATGCCCTGAACAAAGAAGGATGTCTAATGTTGCATCAGGATCACTCAGAGTCCTCATATTTGTTAAAGGATGGTGACAATTGGCATATTCATCAGCTGATATCTGAAGCAAAAAGATTACAAATTATGAACTCTTTTGTCGTTTGTTTTGAAGGAAGAAACATGCACATACCCATTAACAAGCTCTCAAGCCACCAGTCTAATTCTGTAAGAAATTCAACTCTGTTATGGCTTGGAACCAGTCTAGCCCTCAAATAGGTCATCACCTATATTTAGTTTCACTCATTTGGAATTTTTCAGTTGAATAAAAAAGTGAACCTATGGTTCGCTTTTCCGACCAACTGATATATTCTTAATAATTGAGTCTGAAAAATTTCATAACAGTTTATTTTTTATGAATCAAAGATAGAAATGTTGCCAATAAAGGCTTGATTTGATCAACATTTTGATGACATTGCAATTGCAAATGGAATCTTAAAAAATCAAAATCTCCCAGCTCTACAACATAGACTTGTCAAAACTTAATGATAAATCTATGTTTGTGCTGTTAATATACCATATTTTAACTCTCAGTTGACTGTCAAATTCATTCAATTATTTTTCTCTTATATATGTATGCGGAATCTTGAAATATATACAACTTTGATCCATTTTTGTGCCGTGACTCACTGCAATTCCAAGTTAGACCAACAACAAAATTTTCTCTCAGAATTACTCTCAGTTCTCAAGTAATTATAAGAGTATTGACAACACTCCATAACATTATTAATATTCATGAACAACAGAAACTAAAAATGGAAATGACAAATTAAGGGATACAATTTTCGAAGAAAAGGTCATGGCACTTTAGTGTAATTTACATCATGTGCAGTTTGTCCATTTTTAATTACTTATACTGCTGATGTACTAAGTGCACTAAGTTAAATTCAAGCTCCCAAAATGGAGACCAAATATGAACTTGGTGACTTGATTTGAACAAATTTGAAGCTGATATCCATAAAGATGCTGTAGACCAAATATCAAATGATTCTAACTGCTGGATCAGAAGGAAGATTATTAAAGAATTTTTCTCATTTTGCACAAAGTTAAACCTGGCTGCCAAAGGGTGACCAAATATGAATCTAGGGACTTGATTTAAATCAACTTGATCTGACCTGCATATGAATATTGTATTCTAAAATCAAAAGATTCTGTCTGGTGGATCTGAAGAAGATAACTTTCAAAGAATATTGCTCATTCTACACCAAGTTAAAATTTCGGGCTCCCATATCCAAAGAAGAGTTTTAACGAGTCTTCATCATATTGCATGATGTTAAAATATGGGCTCCCACATGGAGGCCAAATATGAACCCAGGGACTTGATTTGAAACAATTTGAATCCAATCCCCCTAAGGATGTTGTACATCAAATATCAAAAGATTCTAAGATTTTTTAATTTCTGGGAATATGATGACTCAGCAATTTTTTTTTACCTCCCTGTAAGGTACCCTATGACATAACCAAATGCAATTTTTCCCCCATTTAATTCTACTAGTCTTAAGAATGCTTCACATTATATGACAGCTCTCTGCTCTGTGCGGTATTGGAAATATGGGCATTTGAAAAATTTTCTTTTTTAAATTCTGGGGTTCCCACGGGGTGCAGGGTAAAAGATTTATTGTATGAATCAAGTACTTATGGCCCAATAATAGTGCACACTAAATTTGGTTTAAGTCGGCCCAGCAATTCTGAAAACAGAAATTTTGGACGGCACCAAAAACCTTATCGCATCCAGAACAACTGAAAATATTGCCTCTTAAAATGTCCCTTGAAGAAACTTTAGTGTACACCCGAAAACAAAGCTGAATGCCATGTATCAAGTTATCCCATTCATCAGATCTTGAGATGATTTTTTTTTAAAATTTGAGGCCACTTTTCCCACAACCTCACCAGGGGGAGGGGAGGGCAGCATATCAATTTTAACAAAACTGAACTGCTCTCCTCTGCTGATCATTCACAAAGAAAATTATTGGAATTGGTCCAGTGGTTTGGAAGGAAAAGAATCAAAAACCCCCTTTATGACAGAAGAAGAGTGATCAGTATAGCTCACCCTGACTTTTCAGGTGAGTTATTAACTCTATGCGTGCTTCTAACAAATATTCCTGCCCAGAACAGGAAATCTCTTGCCACTAAAGTAAGTAAAAATTTGAGCACATTTAACAAAAATTCAGCCAGCAATTTGTATCAATCTTTGGATCAGTGATTTCTGAAGTCAAATTTTTGTGAATTTTTCATCAAATCTAGTCTTGGCTGCTGTGAAGCTGTAAAAAAAACTGAGTGGGTTAAGAGTTAATACAATAACACTGTACATGTAAACAAGAAAAATAAATGCTTTATCAAAAATATTTGTTTCAAGTGAACAAGATTTTATTTGATTTGTTTATCACCAAAACACAACCAGACTGAAAAAGTTCTCACTTTTTCAAAGGAAAAATGTGTGAGTTTTATACACTGGCCGGACTTCACACTTCTATTGCTGAAGAACCTACATGGGGAAACAGTAATTGAAGTTTAAGAAAAACGAAGCTGTAACGAGAGTTTTCTTCCACACAAAGAATGAAACCCCAAAACCAAACTGAAAACTTTCAAAACCAACCATCTCTTATTGTTTTAGCTTTCAAATTTATGATGTTAGTTTAACGGTTTGTCTAACATAACAGTCATATCTGTTCAGCATTATTTCCAAAATTGCCATTCAAGTTTATTTTTTATCAACTAATGCCTCCAAAAACATTGCTTATGATCCCTCACTAGAACAAACTCTTTCGAGCTTGTTCGAATGAGGGGTCATAAGCTATGTTTTGAAGGGTCATATTGAAGGCAGGAAATGATAATTTTTTGTTAATCAAGAAGTGTTTTTATATGTCGTCTGCTAGTCAGGTTAGGTAAAACTTGATAAAGGTAGAGATGAACAGAAAGGTGAAAACAAAGAGAAAAACAACAGAAAAAATTTGTGAGATCACACCTAATTCCAAGTTCATAATGGGGAATAACTCTAGTAAAACTACTCTGAATAATACTACCTACCATGGGGCTAGACATCAATAAGATATACTCGCCTACCAAATATATCATTAAAGCATGTATTTTAAAAGTTATTGCGTTTGACGAAAAAAACTGAAACAAACTCCAAGTCCACAAGGGTTCCATGTTTAGGAATTAGGCCCACAAAGTAGATCTTCTGTTTCTCAGGCCATTTTTGTAAAATTGCATGTTGGGGGGGGGGGGGGGGGGGGCAGTTTTTTATTTTATTTTTTATTCGTGTAATTATTTCTTTGCCATCAAAAGCTCTTGTTCTTGGTTTGTTTTATGTTTTAGGCCTCATAATCTCATAATCTACAGAAGAGTGTGGATGGTGGTTTATATTGTCCCTTGAGTGCAAGAAGGCTTTGCAATGCAAAAGCATTGCAAAGCCTTGTTGCACTCAAGGGACCAATTTATCAGTTTTATTAACTTGGGTAAATGACCAGACAAAAACCATTTAATTATTATTTTTTTTATGTTTGCACTGGTTATAAAAGAAAGCATGTGGCAGCCAAAAGAACATTGCAGGAGGGCCTGAGAAACAGATTTTTAATGTTTTTAGGCCTAAGGAAGGCCGAAAAGAAATTGCACCAAAAACATGTCTTAATTTTAGCACAAATAAGAGGGTAAATAACTAAACTACTGGCTGTAAAATTCTGATAAAACTTCAAATAAAAAAAACGCTGTTGTTCCCAAGCTGTAGTAATATACAAAAGAGTATGAACATGTGAAATATTTCCTTTGGCAACCATACATCCAGATTACTGATCTCCATTTTGTTTCAACTTGGCAATCATCCACCCACATCCAAAATCACCTCATGTAACTTACTAATCCTCTATTTTTTCTATGATTACTACCGGTATTCCATTTTCTCCTCCGACTACTCTTAATGAGATATAATATGGAAATACCCATCAGAGTCTTGTAATGGCATTTTGTGTATATCACCTCCAAGCTTGGCAAATCCTGTTACTTACTATGTCTACAATATTTCATTATGTATATTATTCTTCGTAAGATTATCATGTTACAGAAGAATTAATATTTTACTCCCCACGCCACCCCCAAATATTGTTTAGACTAATACACATGCACTTTTTGTTCAAAAACATTAATTTTGAAGGCTGGAACACCAATTTAACCCTTTACCCAATGAATTGGCAGCTCACGTCTGCGTAATTTATAAATTAATCAGCGGAAAAAATTTTTTTCTAAACATTTCACCGAAATCACATCATGTGATCCCTCATTGGAACAAGCTCATTGAACTCATTCCAGTGAGGGATGATATGATATGGGTTTGTAAAATTGTTTGAAAAAATGTTAACCCTTTACCCAACGTAACGGCCCAAACCGGCCAGCGCTATTCCCAAAAATCGCCAATTAATTTTTATTATTTTTTCATTTTTTGTCTCAAAAACATAGGTTATGACCCCTCATTGAAACGAGCTCGTTGAGCTCGTTCCAATGAAGGGTCATAACCTATGTTTTTGAGACAAAAAATGAAAAAAATTAGTTATTCAATAATTTTTTGGCAAGTGTCGTCTGCTTTTCATGTTAGATAAAGGGTTAAAATAGTAATTAAAATAACAAATTTTGATATCCTGTACATTGGGTAAAGAATGGGTTTTAACCCTTTACCCAATGCACAGGATATCAAAATTTATTATTTTAATTATTGTTTTTCCAAATTTTTCAAAAAATTTCAACAAAACCATATCATATGAACCCTCATTGGAATGGGCTTGATGAGCTCGTTCCAATGAGGGGTCACATGATATAGTTTTGTGGACATCTGTTGAAATATTTTGTTTTTGCAACTGCTAAATATGGGCAGATGCAGATGATTTGTTAGGTTAAGGGTTAAAAACAGATGAAGCAAAATGCATTTTCACTACAGTAGAATTTTCTTAATTGAATATCCATTTTGCCAGTGAAAATTATTCAGTTAACAGGAGTATACAATTAACAGAGATTTGGTCAGTTTCCTGTGTTCTGGAGGTAAACTGAGCATTTATTCTATTATATCTTGTTTGACATAGCTCATAGAGCTCTGTCAAACAAGATATAATAGAATAAATGCCTGTATTGGATGTAGTGAGGCCAAGATAAATAAGGGGAATTTGGTGAGTGTCACAGTAATTTTTTCGATATATTACAAAAATTTATATACAATTAACAGGAGTTTATGCAATTAACAGATCAAATTTGTACTGAAGGTATGGTAAATGGTTTTGTGTTTGAAAATTATATTCAATTAACAGGGATATACAATTAAGATATATCCAATTAAGTGGGCTCCACTGTAATACAATGTCAATTTGCCTCTGCATTTTTTTTGACCAAGGCACATTCTGCTACATGTATTTGACAGGACTTTACAACAAATATTTGTATTTCATGAACATAAACACAAGATTGATATAAACATACACTGAAATTATGGAAGAGGTATACTGCACCACTTTCTGTTCCCAAAGCTATCTGTAAAGTACTCTGATTGTTATTTTCATTTTGACCATTACTCTGTTGTAATTTATTTGAGCTCACAAATCTTCCTTGGCACATCTGTATAAAGAGACAAAGATATTAAGGCCACATGCAATAAATTAATTGATTCTCAAATTCTTTTTTTTTTCACAATCAGTGAGGGATGGTTTTATTTGTTATTTTTTCACTGGATTGAGTGAGCATGGACTGAAACTCTCATCTACATGAGAAATAATTTACATGTTGCATTTCCTAGTCATGTTAGGTAAAAGATTAACTTTGGGTTGGACATCTCCAAATCAAATTATATATTAATGTACATGTAATCACAAAAAAGGTAACCAACAAGTCCGTCCTGTTCAGGTAAACCCAATTAAAAACTTCTCAAACTTAAAAAATATATTAAATTAGGGTTGATAATTTGTTCATAAAGACCTCGGCCCAGGGTTTTTTCACATAATTTTCTACATGCCCACACAGAACAGTATCAAGCAAGTCAACTTTTATTCTTGAGGCCTTAACCCTTTACCTGACGAATCGGCCACATCCGCCCACATGAAATGCAAATTCAGCAGTTGAAAAAATATTCAAAAAATTTGAACAAAATCATATCATGTGACCCCTCATTGGAATGAGATTGACGAGCTCGTTCCAATGAGGGGGTCACATGATATAGTTTTGTTGAAATTTTTTTAAAAATTTGAAAAAATGATATTTAAAATAATACATTTTGATATCGTCTGCATTGGGTAAAGGGTTAACTGTTTACCTTACAAGATTACAAAATGCAACTTCATATTAATTTTGGAATAAACTAAAATTTCCAATTTGTGTACAACTGGGAAGTTTTAATTTTTCACATTCATTTTGGTTTCAGGATCGTTGGTTTCGGTTCAGTTTTCTTTGTGTTAAGAACATACACAGTAAACCCAAACTGCTAGTCAGGATTGAACTGTTGACCTTTCGGTTCAATGTTCAGTTCTCTAATCACTGAGCTTTCTGACACAAGGTGACTCTGTCAAGTGTCATTAAACCCCCAAATAAATGAATAAAAATAAATAAATAAATAAATAAATAAATAAATAAATAAATAAATAAATAAATAAATAACCACTGAGTCATCATGCTACCTCTTCACTAACCTGCAGCTATGACTCTTTGGGAGCATGGGGTGTATTAATGATCTTACAGATATACTTACACAAGACACATTACTGGGCACCTTCAGTGTTAAGACAATGGCTCCTTGATACAGAACATGAAGCTGTTGGGAGTTATCTCCTATTAAAACATAACTTCTAACTTGACCATGTTGATTTACAAGATCACATGCTAACATACTGGTCACTGTCACATGCTGATTCCCTGCCTAAAATATATAAAAGAGGAATAACAGGGTTACAAATTCAAATAAAAAAACTGTTAGCAATATTTTGCCCCAGTTTTAACTCCTCATTCGCTTAATATTTTTAAAATATCTTTTATCAAATCTAGTCATGGCTGCAATGAAGCAGCCATGACATGATTTGATGAAAAATTAATGGAATGGTAAAATTTGGATAAATGTGCACAGATTTTAAATATTTTAATTGCAAGAGATCTCCGTCCACAGCATGCAAGGAGTTAAACTTGTAGCAAAAAGTATAAATTTTATAGTAAATTTCCTTTCTTATTATACCTACTGAAATTGTTTACATGGAGGCCCTCCCGTCTTCTTATTCGGGTAAGAATCCTTCCTCCCCGCTGATCACATAACTCCTGTGTTGTTCGGAATCAAAAGAATGACGAATTGATGCATTGCGCACTGTGACGGAAGTCACGGATTTGTACTATGGAAGAGCGTCCCATACTGGGTGTGCGCCGATGGCACTCGGCCCAGTTTTGGCTTATTTTTTCGTGGTAACCTACCTCAATTGTTTACAACAGGCTGAATAGACAAAAGGCTGGAGGGAATCACATAACCAACCCACACATAACTCAATAGCACTGGGACCATGGACAGAGGAAGAGGACCCTCGGCCTATCAAACCATAGCATCACAAACATTAGAAAAGCCAATGAAAGATGAGGCGTATGGTGAAGTGCGACGCACAGACAGAAAGGGCAGTAACAGCACAAAGCTGGAACCGACCCTGAAAAAAGCTGAAAAGCTTGGATAGACAACATCCTGAGCCGAAGAAAGAGGGCCCCAAGGGTCTCTGTCGGCTCCTGCAACTGTCGCAGAGAAAAGGAGAATGTAGCATTTCTCCAGAAGGCTGCCAGTACAACATCAGTCATCCGACAACATGACAGAGTTATTAAAAGAGGAAGACAATGCACGCACCTCGTGGCAGAAAAAACAATTGGTAATACAATCACCAGTAGCTAGACGAGCGGAAGCTGCACGAATAGCAAGACAAGTCCATCAAGAAATGGATGCAGGAGAGATCTGGCATGTGGGAAAACGCATATTCATCCAGGATAAAGGCGTGAACGCCCCCCACCCCCAAGCAGAGCAGCGTCCAAGAAAGTGACCATCTTGGAGTAAACTGCAAAGTCCTAGGCCTTTTCAAGGAAAAGAACTGAACAAGCTTGGAGAGGCAAGGATGAGTGTCGAAACAATGCGGTATCACATAGGAAAAAATGTCTCCGAAGCATGGACAAGTACACATTGCTGGAGACCCCCAGAAACAAACATATACCAGAAAAATCCGCAAGCAGTGTGATCGAAGGAGTGACAGAAGCAACAGAGTGATCGCACACCATCGACAGAAGAACCTTCTACTTAGCCACAGAGGCTAAACCAGTGGAGTGAGTGCCTTCTTGAAGAAAAGCAACTCCACTGCGTGTCTCGAAAAACCACTATGGAGGAGACAGAACCCGATAAAAGACATGTGCGAAGGCACAATGAAGTCGGGTCAACTTGAAAACCTCCCGGGCGACTTTGGCAAAGAAAGTCGCGAGGAAGAGGGAGACATGCCGGAACCGCCGCTAACAGAGAGCGGAGCAGATTGATCCACACCCACCGAAGCGACGGGTGTGATCGAAAAGATTCGACGACTGCAGGTTCATATCTGGGTGAGAACCTGAGGCGGAATCGGAACCGATAGGAAGGTGTAGCCGACAAGACCATCCCAAAGGAGGGCCAGAGCATCCATGGCGAAAGCCAGAGCATCTGGACACGGGGACACGAAAGTGTCCACCTGATGGTTCCAATTTGTCACAAGAGATCGATGGAACCCGCCATGTGGAACATCCACCTGGTGGAAATGACCCTGCCCCGACGGGACAGGGAGTCGGCTAGGACGTTCAGGGGACCGGGAATGTGACGAACAGCCACCCTGGCGTGGACATCCTGAGCGAGCAGTATAAGATCCCAAGCCAATTCGTACATTGGAACAGAGTGCGTGCCGCCCTGGTTCTGAATGTAAGCAACCACCGTCGAATGGTCGGACAACAGAAGGACCTGGCGATTCGACAGGTGAGGGATCCACTGCCTGAAACGCAGAAGAAGAGCAAGAAGCTCCTTCTGGTTGATGTGTAGAGCTGCAAGATCCTGGTCCACCATCCCGTGAATGGAAAGACCTAGAGGATCCAACGTCGCACCCCATCCGAGATCGCTGGCATCTGCCGTCAGAACGTGATCGGACGTGGGTAAGTCCAACGGAACACCCTGCGAAAGCCACTGGACATCTGCCCAGAGGAGAAGGTGAGGATAAAGATAGTCTGGAAACTGAAGCACCAGATCCAGAAAATCTACATTCGGCCTCCAACGACTGAGCAGAAAGTGTTGGGGAGGTCTGACACGCAGCCGACCTAGAGGAATGAGATCCGTCACTGAACAGCAGAGACCGATTAGACGGAGAAAACTCCGAGCTGTCGTGGATGGGGACTGGGACAGAGTCGGAGCAAAAGCTGAGAGAGCCTGGGGAACTGCCACCAAATTGAATTGTGTGCGGAAAGCCATCCCCAGATGATAAAACGACTGAGAAGGGACCAGGCCCGACTTCTTCTCGTTGACTCTGAAACATAGCGACGTGAGCAAGCTCAACAGAGTGGCGACATCCGACTCCAGGAAGGCAGCATTGGAATGCCCCTGGAGGATATCGTCCAGATATGCCGAAGTAGTTACCCTGGACTGTGTGCGATGGAAAGCTATCACATGCGACATCAGTCTGGTGAAGGACCAAGGAACCAGTTTGAGGCCGAAAGGCATGGCCTTGAACTGGTAAACTCGCCCCAGAAAAATGAACCTGAGATACTTCCGTAACGCCCAATGAATCGGAACGTGAAAGTTAGCGTCTCGCAGGTCGAAGCTGGAAGCGAAATCTCCTTGGTGAATTGTACGGAGGACCGACCTGAAAGTCTCCAAGCTGAACTTGGGAGCAATGATAGACTGGTTCAGGAAACTCAGATCGAGAACCAGTCGGAGTCGGCCGTCCTTCTTCGGCACCAAGAACAGGCAGGAATAGAAACCCACTGACCTAATGTTCTTGATGACCTCAATCGCCCCCTTTGCCAGGAGATTGTCTATCTCCGTGGACAAAAGTTCCCGACATAAAATGTCTGAAGGAACTGTGGTTGGAAAAGGCACCCCGGACAGAGTGGAGTGCCGTCGGAAGGATATTCGCAGCCCGGACCAAACAACATCTAACATCCAAGGATCGGATGAGATGGTGGCCCACGGTCTGCAAACTCTGCTATCCTTCCCCCAACCTGGGACGAGTCGAGGTGAGGACCTTCATTGCGAACCCCGACGAGGCTCGCGAGAGGAGAAAACACCTCTACTGAATGAAGAATCCTGGGAGTTCCCTCAAGACTGCCAACGCTTACCCTTACCCCTTGAGTAAGAAGCAGAAGCGGTGGCAGAAAGATCAGCCCCTTTTGCTTCGCAGAGGAAGCAGAGGGTACTTGTTAGGCTTGGAACGGCCCGTGCCTACCCTAGAAGGCTGATCAAGCTGAAGAAACAGCAGCTGATCGTTGGAATGACGAAGGACATCATCCCGGACCGTCAACACAGAATCATGGAAAAGTTGCGGACCTGTCAAAAAAGCAGATCGAAGAGCAGCGTACTGCTCCTCAGGAAGGGATCGGCTTGTGTCCCGCACAGAGTCCCTTCGAACTAATTCCAGATTAGCCATGTTACAGGCATGCGTGTGAGTAAGATGCATGAGCGCCTTGGACAGCACACGCAAAGAAGCCTGTACCTCGTCAATCTTATCTGAAGGCAGATAAGCAGCAAAAGCTGAGACGACGTGATCGGAGAGAGAAAGCATACCAAGCATCTCTCTCGATAAGCCCAACGTGGACTCCAGAGTCGTCATCGGAATGACGGCAGACTTGGACTTGGAAAGCCCGAGGGAATTGGAGTCCTGATCCAAAACCGTCAAAGTCCGGTAGACCGACGGATTGGCGGAATCGTAGGAACGATAACTCGCCGGAGGCAAAAAGGTGTCAACCCTGGTAAAGAACAGAGCCTTCATAGCCTTGGAACGTAGCTTGGAGTCCAAGGCTGAAAATGCTTCAACCAACCGTACCAAAGGGCACGGTCGAAGACACCCAGAAGCAGGGTGCTCCATAGACTGTTGGCGCGCGACCGATGATCGCGGCCTGGCTGACACTGTCGACTGGTTAGATGGTTTGAGATCCGGAAGGAACCCAAATATGAAATCAAGAGCTGTCCCCAAGTCCGAAGACTGCTGGCTCTTGACATCAAGCATGTCTGACTCTTCCCCTGAGTCGGAAGACACATAGCCCATCGTGGGCAAACCAGCCGATGCCTCCCATGGTGTCGGAACACCAGGGGATCAGAAAGCGGCCTGTTTCCAATCCCGGGAGGCGGCGCCATAGGAGGCGCCTGGAAACCACTCGCTGCCTCGCTGGAAGCAACAGGAAGGCTCGTTGACAGAACCTGAGTGAGTAAGGAGAGGGCCTCCCTAAGCTCACTGCCCGTACTGGCCGGTTCGACAGAGGAACGAACTGGCAAAGTGGCTTCACCACTGACCCTCTGAACCAGCGAAGGGTCACGATCCTCCAAAAGACCCGACGTGGGACGACGGGCGGCAGCCAAAAACGTCTGAAGCCAGACGTGTATAGGGGTGTGACACACCCCGAGGATCAACATAGCAGGAACTCATGAGAGCCACCGCTGACCTCTGCAGGGCAGAAGGTACAGGCTGCACAAAAGACGTTGGACCCCCCAAAACTGGTCGTGTGGCCAGAATGAGGGACGGAAACACCACGGAGTTCATAGTGTCCCACTAAGAACAACCGAATCCAAAGACAACTGTGGTGCTCGAGACCACAGGAGAGGGTCCGGCCGGCAGCCACTTCCAACTTCGCCGAGTTGAAGTCAGGGAAGGCTGAGGCCGATACCCCCACATCTACACAACCAGACACCGCAGCAGACCACTGCAGGTAAAAAACTACTGTGCTCAATGGCTGAGAGGACACAGTATGGGGTTCAGTTGGCAACCCCATTTGACTTCGCCGAGTGGAAGTCTGGGAAGGCTGAGGCCGAAACCCCACAACCACACTACAGACATCCCTGCAGACCCTGGCAGGGAGAAGCCGAGGCCGGCTAAAAACGGTGCCCAATGACATTGTAGACGGAACAGCAGTAGCAGCAGATACGACGGGAGCTGTTGGAACTGGCGGAAAAGCGGAGAGAGCCACCAAGCTCGGCCTCCAAAGGAGGAGTCACAACCCTAGTGACAGCCTCAGATGTCGACTGGAGAGGGCACATAGTCCCGGAACCAGGCATCTCTACACCAGAAAACCAACAGCTCCCGCAGTATCCACCACGGTAAAACACTGCACATTCCCCACGGAAGGGGAATAACTCTCACCAGACATGGTCGAATCGGGAAGCCCCGAAACGAAAGCGGTCCCCCACACCCCGCTGGTGCGGGAGGAGCTGCACATCCCCCACGGAGGAGGAGCAATTCTCATCAGACGTGGTCGAATCGGGCGACCCGAAACGAAAGCGTTCACCACCCCCCACGGGAGCGGGAGGAGCTGCACATCCCCCACGGAGGGGGGTCAAACTCACACCAGACGTGGTCGAGTCGGGGGGCCCCGAAACGACAGTGCCCCCCTCCCTCCCCCTCCCCCCCCCCCCCCCCCCCCCCCCCCCCCCCCCCACGGATGGGGTAAACTCACATATCCCCCACGGAGGGGGTAAACTCACATCAGACGTGGTCGAGTCGGGAGGCTCCCGAAACGACTGCATTCCACACCACCTGCGTGTGCGGACGAAACGGACACGAGAACGCACCAATGGCGGAGGGCAAAAGGAATTGCCCTAAAGGAACCGAACTGGAAAGAACAGAGGTGAGAGCAGTAGAAGAAAAAGGTGAACTCAACAGAAACAGAAAGTAGAAGAACACCCTCAACTACGAGAGAAGGTGGCAGTCCCCCGACGGCCGACACCTACTCAATAATTTTTTTTTTTTTTTTTATCAACCGAAAAAATTCATTGTCGAATCGCGATGACACGATGTCGCAAAACATTCGCGAAAACGGAATAGTAATTAATAAACAATGAGAATGTGGTTGAAAATATAAACGAGAATATATAAAACACAGTCCTGTTATTATACGATCTTCAGATCCATAATTCCAGTCACAGGAATACCATTATCCACGAACTGAATTATCACTGTTTCATACTGCTCGTGCTTCGGATAGAAAAAAAATGACGAATTGATGCATTGCGCACCGTGACGGAAGTCACAGATTTGTACTATGGAAGAGCGGCCCATTCTGGGTGTGCGCCGATGGCGCTCGGCCCAGTTTTGGCTTATTTTTTCGTGGTGTTTTTACACCACTTTTCTTTCCCAAATCTTGGGAAAGATTAAAATAGAGAGTATTTTATCCGAGTTAGGTTCTTCCACTGTAGTGCAAGCCTGTTGTAAACAATTGAGGTAGGTTGATAAGAAATTGCTGCAGTTTTTTATTTGAACTTCTGATCAGACTATTTAAAAAAAAAAATTAGCAAATTACAAGAAGTTTCTTCCATTAAAATTCTCTCAACACTGTAAAGCCCTATGTGGAATGATCTTCTGTTGATCACAGGTTTGAGATCAAAATCTCTTAATTTATCTTAGTTTTGTATGTTAATGTGGAGTGTGGATTATCAGCACATCTTCAGAGGGGAGTTTCCACCTTAGCAAAAACTCATATTCAAGGAAAAAGGACAAGAGCAATCAAAATTTCAGCCAATGGATGTAAAGGTTGACAACAGAAACACTACTTCAGGCCTTTAGATTTGTACAAATTCATGGTGTTTAACTGGAATCAAAATATCAAAATGTCAAGCTGAAGATTTTTCCCATAATTCAATTCAGAATTTAACCATTTCAATCTTGTTTGACAGAGCTCATTGAGCTCTGTCAAACAAGTATGAATTGTTAAATTCCAAGTTACATTATGGGAAAAGCATGGTGGCACATTGTGCTAAATGGCATGTCGAAGGTTCACATGCCTTGAACCAATGCTAAATTGCTATCCCTGCATATATGTGGACTTGTAGAGTTAGTGAATTAGAGAATCTGACATTTACTCAGTGCTGATCGATGTTTATTATCATACTCCAGCTTCATCATCTTGTAAAACTGTCTGACACATCCTGAACGTGTCGTTAAATATCCCAGAAAAAAGTATGATTAGGTAATAAGGGTAATAAGGACTTTCCTGGAATAAAGTGGTATGACCAGAGTTCGTCCTGTATCTAGAATTTGTTTTCGAATCTGACTCTGTGCATGAATTGAGATTTCCTAGCATCTAAGGATAAAATTGTATGTCTTTTGTATTTCATTCATAGAGAACTTTTTATCACCCTCTACCCTCCCCCAGATGTGCATGCAAAAAAACTGGAGTCATGACGAATATCTAATTTACTTTAGAAGTCTCTCGAAGAAAAGTGTAAACTTTCCTTTTTGACTTAAACTTTTTTTTAGCATAAAGAGATGGACATACAGTTTGGTAGTTCATGACATGTATTTTTTTAAATGTACTGAATACTTATTATCTATTATCTATGGTTCCAATTCCAAGGTGTCTGAAGTTTTCACAAATTTGATTAGCAATTTTCATCTTGGCTTACAAAAAGCAATGCAAAATATGGAACATATATAGGCCCTAACTGACAAAAAATGGTAAGCAATCAAATATTTTTAATAGCATTTTGTTACGCTAATCCAGTCATCACGCACCCTGATTTCTGCTGAAGATTTTCACATTATATCTGTGTATATTAACCGCTTTATAAATTCAGGAAAAAACACTTATAAACATTAAAGTAATTCATTAAAATCTGATATGAAAATTTTGAAATTTTAAAGATAGTAAAACAAATTTTCATTTGTTCAATATAATTATTTTAGGTGTGATATTGTTTCAGTGGGTCCATTTAACTTTAACCCTTTACCCAACGCAACGGCCAAAATCGGCCAGCACGATTCACAAATATCACCAACAAATTTTCATTCTTTTTTTCATTTTTTGTCTCAAAAACATAGGTTATGACCCCTCTTTGGAACGAGCTCATGGAGCTCGTTCCAATGATGGGTCATAACCTATGTTTTTGAGACAAAAAATGAAAAAAATTAGTTATTCATGAATTTTGTTTGCATGTGTCGCCTGCTTTTCATGTTAGGTAAAGGGTTAAAAAAAGGGCATATTTGTATTTTAGGGACATTGAGGAAGATGGCGTCCCACACATAATGCTCTGAGCATCTGACAGCATATGTATTTTCTGAAAGCTTGGCAATGAAGGTGTTTATTCTTGTTAATCTATGTTGCCACCTTCTTTAAGTCACTCTTTTAATCAGTTTCAGAGATGCAGAGATAATGATGACCTGCCAAATTGTGCTTGTAAACAGAATGTGCATTGACATATGAAAAGTAATGGGAGACAACTCCAAAATTGAAGCTCAACAAGAGTGATTAAACAACAATATGCATACAGGCAGCAACCGACCTCACACCCAGTTTGTTTGTCATGTTTAAATTTGGTTTCTAGATGTTGACTGTCAGTGAATCAACCATGATGGCCATGAGCAGCCTCGTTTAACCCTCTTGCATGATACCCAAACGCCCTTAAGTATGATTACCATCAAATGCCAACAGAAAGAAGTGAAAATGAGTGTATCATTGTAAAGTTCATATTGCCCATTCCTTACCTGTCCAAATCACCACAAGCAATTTCTTCCATGTCTTCAGACTGCTCCATGTGAAATGTAGTAGTCAGTGGCGGCGCCAGAGTTACAGAAGTGAGGGGGTACAGTTGGGTATTGCCCGCCGTACAGCGGCAGTCTTGGCAATGGGGTTGAGAAAATTTTTTGAAACTTACATTGTAAATGGTGTTCTCTGGAGCATTCTCAGACAATACATTAAAACAGTTTTATCCTTTTGAAACTTATTGGTGAGGTCTTTCAGTTATAGAAAATGTCATACATGGTGACATTTTAATGAAAGAATGCTGTTGTAAAGTGCGAGCACAAAGCACCAAACGACACTCAAATCGAATAAGAAAGTAGGCTGCATTCCAAACGGATGCATTGCACGCTCTCGATTCTAGATTCTAGCATTCCACGAATACTCTTAAGCGGTATGTTTCAGACCGTTTGAACACGGCACGCCTTGTTGCAATTTGGGCCCTCAACTCTTGTTTGTTGTTGGCAGCTAATGTGTGTGTGTGTGGGGGGGGGGGGGGGGGGGAAGGAGAAGGGGGGGGGGGGGGGGGCACACACAAACATAATATAAAAACTTCTCTGATTTAGTGCACTTGGGAATATGGAATTTAGCATACCCACCATTACACCGCAACGTTCAATACAAAAAATTTTATGATAGTATTTTTTTACTACACTTGGCAAAAACAGTGGAGGGGTAAGTACCCCTCCATACCCTCCCATGGCACCACCACTGGTAGTAATATAATGTACACAAGTATATCATTCTGCATCGCATACACCACAAATAGCCAATAGCCAAGGCAAATTCAGAATTACTCTGAAAACATTAGATGCAGAGGTGAATACAGGATAAATTGGTTAATCCATAATCAGAAAAAAAACGACAAGAATATTCATATGATCCAATAACTTTGTCAACCATGAAAAATTGGGTGGTCAATAAAGAATGTACAGCAGTTCCAATGAGGGGTCACAAGCTATGTTTTTGAGATAAAAAATGAAAAAATAATGAAAAATGAATGATGATTTTTGTGAGTAGCCATAGCCGGTTTTAGCCATTACATTGGGTAAATGGTTAAAGAGTTAAATTGTACATAATATTCACCTATTGTTAATTTCAAGGAAGACTGAAGTTCCACAAGGCAACTTCAGAGTTGTTCTTTTTAAAAGGCAAAGAAAAAAGTTTGTTAATCCGAGGTGACAACTTTGCCCAAGTTGCTGGGCCAGCTGCTCTCAGATATAACTGATTAAATAATCATATTAGATTTAACATCTATACACAATAAACAGCTTAAATTTATGCTGAAGGTTTGGTACACAGTCTGGAGTTTGGAAGTCAACAGGGTTATTAAATTAAACAATATCCAGGGATTCTTCTGCCCTCTTTAGGAAAGGGTCCGGTACACGTGCAATAAGGACAAGAGAATCTAATGTCATTCATATCCCCTGCCGACTTTTATGTTATGATAGGAACAAGCATTTATGATGAAAATTTTGCTATTACCAAGGGGTGTAACCATGCAAAATTTGTGGCATCAAAAATCCCTAACCACAGGCACATTGACACTTGATACTGATACTTCAGACCAAGTTTTGTAAAAATCCAGTACAAAATGTAGGAGGAGTTAAGCAAACAAGCCTTTGTGATGGAAATTTTGCTATTTCCAAGGGCTATAACAATAAAATAAAATTTGTCAAATCGAAAGTTAAAAAATTTATAGTAATTTATATATTTTTTATACTTACCAATGACCCAGACAAAGCTGGTGCTAACTCTTAAAAATCTAGGGCCAAACACAAATTTTGCCCCCCAATCCCCCAAATTTGCATCTAAAACCAAAAGAAATCATGTCCTGAAGGACCTCCATACTTTGCCCTTACTGCGCATGCGCAGTGTCAAGGACGTTCCGAAATTGGCACCAATTATCATTCTTACAAGCAGTGTCTGGTCAGCGCTATGTACTCAGCGGGGAGGTATGAGTTTCCAACTCCTGGGAGGGCCATCCCCGTCTGGGTCATTGGTAAGTATAAAAAATATATAAATTACTATAAATTTTTTAACATTTTTATACTGTACCAATGACCCAGACATAGCTGAATAGTAAAAAGGCTGGAGGGCCTAGGACATAGAGGAAAATCCAATAAGCTCAACTATATAATATAGAGTCAACCCCTCAAGGAGAAAAGGAGTATTAGGCTTTACATGTATCTTTCTTATTTTATGTTAAATTAGAAAGATACAATACCCTTCATAATTGAGCACAATAACATTCATGTTCTCTATTAACATCCAGTATAACCCTTTATACTAATTATTTTTAAAGTAAGCCAATAAATAAAGTTAGTCCAGAGAATTGAGACTCTTTATATTCTTTAAAAGTGTCCGAGGATTGTATATTAACGCCAGTTTGACACTTGACATACACAAATGCTTCACACCGAGCTACACTTTAAAAATATGACATGAATGAATTTTTAACATTAATATTACACTTTAAAACCATCCCGGAAACGACTCAGAAATACTGACTTCGGAGGAGGCATTCCCTTGCTTTTCACTATAAAGCAGGTGACCTAAGGGAACACCCTCCCCCCCCCCTTCCCCTTGCCCTGGGTCAAATAGCCCAGAGCGAAGAGGGCAGCCGGACGGAGTCACTGCCGGAACAGAAAGCCTGCATAACTATAGTTGCAACTGTTTAGTGGACGACATTCTGAGCAACAGATAACGGACCTAAACAATGCAGGTCTCCAGAAATGGACTCAATATTTCTGAGATAAAAATTCGTGAATGTGGATGGCTGAGACCAATAAGCAGCCTTCATTAAATCTGTAATAGCAATACTATTAGCGTAAGCCCAAGATGTAGAAAGAGCTCTTACTTCATGAGCCGAAATCTTAAGCACAGACTGCTGAGAAGAAGATAAATTTTCATAAGCAGTACGGATAGTTAATTGAATCCATCTAGCAATAGAATGGACCGAAATGTCCTTTCTATTAGGCATCAGAGACAGAAAGAAACGTTTTCGTCCCTTTCTGATAAACTGAGATCTCTGTTTATAGATACGTAACGCTCTAACAGGACAGAGTAAAGGCCTACGCCCGTCTGAAGACGGAAGGGCCTTAATAACAATAGGTTCCGGATATTTATTAGGAGCCTGATTCTTAGCTAAAAATCCCACATTAGTAGTGAAGGTGATAGTGTTCCCGACACTACGATAGTGAGAATCATCCACCGACAGTGCATGAAGCTCACTGACTCTTCTAGCAGAAGAGAAAGCTAAGAGAAAAGCTGTCTTATAAGACAAGAATTTGAAATCTACTGTCCCAAGAGGTTCAAATGGCTTTTCCTTCAGTTTAAGAAGAACCCAAGCTAAATTCCACTTAGGAATTAACCTAAGAGTTCTGGGTCTATTTATCGAGAAGTTTCTAACTAACTTAGATAAAGAGACATTAGATCCAATTTGTAAACTATCATGGTGTGCATAGGTATCAGATAACATAGACCTATAACCCTTAATAGTAACAGGCTGCAGTTTGATTTCGTCAAACAAGTATACTAAAAAGTTTGCAATGTCTGGAATGGAGGGATCAAAAATATCAACAGAATGATCCCTACACCAACGACGAAAAACCTTCCACTTTGCTGCATAGTTTAGCAAAGAGGAGGTCCTCCTACAGTTAGAAATCGCGTCCACTGCTCGTCCTGTAAAGTGCTTGCCATGCAAGAAGGACCGTACAACGGAAAAACGTGAAGGTTGAGACCTTGCGGGTTGTGATGAAGTTGATGCGGTTTCCCCTGCGAAAGAAGATCCTCCCGTGGAGGAAGCTTTCGCGGTAGGTCCCACAACAGACACCTGAGTAGATTTATCCACGGTCTCTGTGGAGACAGAGATGCTACCAACAGAATCTTGCATTGAGATTGTTTTATCTTTAGCAATAGTTGCTGAATTAACGGCGCTGGAGGATACGCATATCCTATCATTCCGTCCCAAGGGATCGACAGAGCGTCTACTGCAAATGCTCTTGGATCCGGACACGGAGACACATACGTCTGCAACTGATTGTTGAGATGTGTCGCAAATAAGTCTATCATTGGCCGTTCCCATTGGTAGCAAATCTGATTGAATACTTGTTTGTTGAGAGTCCACTCCGACGGCAACAAGCGACCCTTTCGTGAAAGGGAGTCTGCTGGTACGTTCAGACGACCTGGTATATGACGGACCGAAAGTAGAACTTGATGTTCTAGAGCAAACAGAAGGATTCTTTCCGTTAGATTGAACAACGGAACTGAATGAGTGCCTCCCTGATTCCATATATACGCCACTACTGTCGTATTGTCAGATAGGATTTGGACATGAGCATTGTGAATAATGTCCATCCAATGACGTAACGCAAGCCAAATTGACATCATTTCCTTGATGTTTATGTGCTTACCCAGGAATTGCGGATCCCAAAGACCCTGGCATCTCGAATCTGTTGGGATCAATGATGCACCCCAACCTGTTTGACTGGCATCCGTCATAATGGTAAAACTCGGATCCGGAAACTCCAGCGGAACTCCCTGAGTTAACCACTGGATGTTTGCCCAAGTCTGAATCTCTCGTTTCACTTGATTTGACAAGAGAACTTCTATGTCGAGCGAATGAATTTTCACACTCCAATTCTGAGTCAAGAAAATTTGGAGTGGACGCGTGCGAAACCACCCCATCGGAATGAGATCCGCAGCGGCTCCGCACAGACCTATCAGTCTCATGAACTCCCTCGCTGTGACTTTGTCTGCGTGCAGACAATAGCGAGCGTAACAACTGACTAATTTCGCTCTGGTTAACGGCAGACGAACGAGATTGTTGTGCGTCTCGAAGCTCATTCCCAGATGTGTGAATGACTTGGACGGCACCAGATCCGACTTCTCCTCGTTTATTATAAAACCGAGACGTCGGAGCAATAGAAGCAGATTCTGCACATCGTTCTGAAGCGTTAACTCGTTGCCGTACCTCTGAAGAATGTCGTCCAGGTAGGCCAACGTTACCGCAGACGAATGAGCTCGGAAATACATCATTACTGAGTTCATTACCCGAGTGAAAGCCCAGGGTGCTAGATTCAATCTGAAGCACATCGCCCGGAATTGATACACCACTCCTAGGACTGCGAAGCGTAGATACTTTCTGAATGTCGGATGTACCATGACGTGAAAGTACGCATCTTTGAGATCTATGCTTGTTGCATAATCGTTCACCCGAATACTCGCTCTGACCGATCGAATCGTCTCCATATAAAACTTCGGAGCGACGATCAGCTTGTTTATCCAGCTCAGATCTATGACTGGACGGAACGAGCCGTCTGGTTTCGGAACCAGAAACAGATGGCTGTAGAATCCCGGTGTCTCCTGGTTTTCTACGACCTCTATCGCGTTCTTCCTTAAAAGAGACTGCACCTCTGATAACAGAGCGTCTCTTTTCTGTGGATTTGACGGAAGTTGAGTCCATTTTGGACTTCGAGTTAATGGAGGCTTTCGCTTGAAGGATATCTTTAGACCTTCCGAAATCACCCCTCTCACCCAAGGGTCGTCCGTAATCGACGCCCACTCTTGCGGAAAACTCGACAACCTTCCGCCAACCGGCACGCGATAGAGGTTGAAGCCATCACCTCCTGGACCTGCGAGGCCTGCGGGAGGAGAAACCACGTCCTCCGCGACCCGCACCTCGTCCCGTCGACCTCGGGGCGTCCGACCGGTTGTCCCGGCCCGAAGGACGTCCCGCACGTGAGTCGCTGCCTTGACGGTCTCTTGAATAAGACCAAGAGGACGCACCGGAACCTCTATAGGAACCTCTCTTGGGCGCATTAGACCCAGAAGTGCCTGTCTTACTCTTATATGCCGTGTCCGACTTCCTAGAAGCAGATTTAAACAGCAGAGAATCCGAAGCTTTCTTAGTAACTTTATCGTAAATTGCAGAAAGCTTGCCGTCGAAGAGGAGTTCTCCGGAGACCGAAGCGACTCTGAGAGAGTTCTTCACCTTACTATCCACCAGTGTGGATGTAGCTAGGGCTGCGTCACGTCTAACCAACTCCAGGTTTGCCACTGAAAGGGCGGAGTTACACGTGGAATAAGCTACTGCCCTTGAAAGAAGTCTTAAAGAGGATTGTATATCCTGGAATTCTTTCCCTTGAAGACGCAGTGATAACGCCTTAGTAAGGTGGTCTGCGTAAGATAAAGCATCTAAACTGGCTCTGTTAGACGAAATAGTCGTCTCCAACACCGCGGTTGGAATAGACGTAGACGACGGTAATGATAATTCTAAGTCTTCCGCCTCGTCGTCCATACGCAGAGGAACTCTCGGGATACCCTGTCCTGCCGTATCAAATTTATTCCTTGCATTAATGAAAGGCAGGTTAAGAGCATTGGCGGACAAGTAACCTGCTTTTCCTGTTTTGGAAGCAAGTTTGAATATAGCGTCGTTCAATAATTCAAATGTTCTTGTGACATTATTGGACTGAGATGGAAACTCGGGAGCGATGTCCCTGAACCACTCAAAGAAATCAGTGTCCAATGACGCTATAATTCTCTTGTCCGGTACCGCAGCAGTCTGGCCCGATGGAACAACCTGAGGAAGAAAGTGCCGGATTAAGTCCACGGCAGCTTTATGTTGTTCCGAAAGGGATAGCTCCAAGTCATCCGTATCCCTTTCACCATCCGGTCGGACCTCATGATGCTCCCGGTCGTCCGCACCCGATGCTTTGGCGGAGCGTATCGACCCAGCGCCGTCGGATAATTCCCGATCCGACACCGTTTCTGTCGGTTGCTGGGATGCTGCGATAAATTGTGCTATTTGAACAAGCACGTCCGACATCGAGGCCTGCGGAAGTGCAGTCTTTCGCTGCTTCGCCGAGGGCAGCTCCGCATCTAGTGACTCCCGCATATTCTTCCTATGCGAACGTCCGGAGTCAACCAGCCTCGTGTCCCTGGCTACCAGATGGCGTGACCTGGTCGCCGAAGAATCCCTGATCGGCGAAGCTGGAAGAATATCGGCGGTCACGTAGCCAAGGTGCAGTCGTGTGCGCTGTTGAGAGGAAGAAGCCTGAGCAGTCTCAGCGGCGGACGTGTGCTCCGCTTGCGACACATTTTGTACCACAACATCTGGTCCCAGATGTTGTTGTTCGAGAGAGGGGCCTCTCTCGTTCGTGGCCCGGCTGGACCTGGACGAGCTAGGAACCGGACTCGAAGGCTTCCTCTGATCTCTCCTACTATCCGCCATCACTGGGTGTGCACGTTGAATGTTTATAGTGCTCGCATCACCCAACATTTCCTCCTGGACCACATCGGACAAACCCAGCTGCCGAACCATTCGGTGAATGGACGCTACACCGGGCGAGCTAGCGGACGACATTTGTCTTATGTCCATGAGCACTTTTGCCGCTAGCTCTGTATTCATTTGTGACGACGGAAGCGCACTTGCGGAAGATAACATGGAAACATCACTCTGTTCTTGTTCCTCTGAAATAGAAACTGATAGAGTAGAATGACCCTGCGGAGAAAGAGCCGGCATAGCCCTTTCTCCACTAACAACATATCGTGACACACGTTTCCAATGTTTGACATCCCAATATTGACATATTGAACAGGGATTAGTGCGAGTACACTGACTACAATTAATACAATGATCATGAAAGTCAGAGGAAGATTTCTTCCTATTACAATTTGAACAATATCCTTTCATTATGAAAAGTAAACAACAAGTCCTAGTACTCGCACAAACCCCTAAACACAAAGATACATAATAACATGATCCATTAATAATGAAAAAACAATTGAAAATCAAAATAATTTTTGAAAAATATTTTTTCAGCGAAGCCCAAGTTTCTGAAAAGTAACGTTGAGCCCCAATGGATCCCAAGGCTAAGTGTGGTCAAAAATTTTAAAATTATATTAAATAATTAATGCAACACTTACGGATAATAATAATGTATCTTATAGTGAGATAAACTACTCCAAAGGCAAACAGCCCCCCTCAAAAGAGACTGTTGCCAATGTAAACAAACAGTGTAAAAACACCAGAAAACATGACTCCAGGCACTGACAATACTGGCCCGAAATCAGTCATCAAAATTACACACTATCTGATGCAAAACAGAGACTCCCAGGGGAGAATCTGCAGAACATCAGATGGTAGATGCAGAACACAACGTTATACACCCATGGGTGAAAACGTAAACATGGGGAAAATAACAGAATTCCTTCTGTAACCAAGCTAATTCTCCCAAGAGAATTTAGAAATGATCTTTCTCAAAAATATGCCAAAAGCATGGGAGAAAAGCAAGGGGGGACTTAGAAGACCAGGGGAGAGGAAACACTGAATAAGCAGTGCAACTTTATAGCAAGAATGACAACAACAGGCCCATGCCTCGAAAATAGGCAACTTAACATAATTTCATAAAAAATTTTAAGTACAGCCCTGATTATTTTTTGTCACTCCTTTCCTCTCCTCCTTCTATATCCTCCTTAGAATCACCATTTCTCCAATAATTACGTGTCTGGCATCCTTTAAACTGAGATTTACAAGCACAAAGATCAGTGAGATGTTGACTGATGAAGGGCCAAACAGAGAATGATAATTGGCGCCAATTTCGGAACGTCCTTGACACTGCGCATGCGCAGTAAGGGCAAAGTATGGAGGTCCTTCAGGACATGATTTCTTTTGGTTTTAGATGCAACTTTTGGGGATTGGGGGGCAAAATTTGTGTTTGGCCCTAGATTTTTAAGAGTTAGCACCAGCTATGTCTGGGTCATTGGTACAGTATAAAAATATTCCTGACCACATACACATCTATACTTGATATTGATACTTCAGAAGTTTTGTAAAAAATTCACTGAAACTGTATGAGGAGTTCAGCAGACAAAGTTTGTGACAGACGGCACGGATGGATGGACAGATGGATGGGCAAACACCATTTCAATATCCCCCTCCCAACTTTGTCAGTGGGGAATAAATCATTTAATTTCCTTAATCGCAACTGAAGATATCTTCCAAAAACCTGCAATTTTGGTAAATTCAAAGTCACCAAGGGCTATAACTCTCGAAAAATTATTCAAATTGAAATTTCTTTCCATATGCACATGTACACATCATACTCATACTGCACACCAAGTTTCGTAAAAATTCAATGAAAAATGCAGGAGGAGTTAAGCAGACAAGCATATGTGACGGAAGTTTTGCTATTACCAAGGGCTGTAACCACAAAAAATTTGTTGTATTGAAAATTCTTCACACATGCACATCTACACTTGATACTGATACTTCAGACCAAGTTTCATAAAAATCCAATAAAAAATGTTGGAGATGTTAAGCGGACAAGCCTTTGTCATAGAAATTTTACAATTTCCAAGGGCTGTAACCAAGCAAAATTTGTCGCATTGAAAATTCCTGACCACATGCACCTCTACACTTGATACTGATACCTCAGACCAAGTTTCATAAAAATTCAATAAAAACTATAGAAGGAGTTAAGCAGACAAAGTTTGTGATGGACAGAGGGACATGCAGAAGGATACCATACAGATGGACAGCCGATCTGATGGACTGACTGATGGACGAATGGACGAACACCATTTCAATATCCTCCTCCCAACTTCATCGTCGGGGATAAAAATTCATGTCATGAAGGCTCAAAACTTGTCAGGTGGTTTGTCTAATCAGTCACTGTTATTAACAAAAGTGATTAAATACTGGCTTGAAACAAGTTGAGGCGAGAATACACATAGATTATTGAAAGCATACACAGCATGTAACCTTGAAATTTGTATCAATGACTTCATTCACTGGATTTACAACTAGGGAGTTTTCCTTTGGAAACCCCAAGGGATATTTTATCAGTTATTTCAAAGAGATAGGCCATTCATATTAGCATACTGCCGTCATGATCAAGCCTGAAAATAAGCAGACTGTCATCTGTAAAATGAGGTCTCCACAAAATTTACCCTCTGTGAACCTCAGTCTGAATCAAGGTCTCAAACCAAAACAGAAAGATGTACCTAGAGGATAAATTGGCCCACTGTATGGGATAGCTCAGCAAATTCACCCTCTGAGGACCCCATTTTGTAAATGACAGGTTGCTTATATTCAGGCTTGGTCATGATAGCACCTTACCAAAAAAATATTGTATACAACAGAGCGAATCGAAAGAAATATCAATACAAATCTACATGAATTCATGTGATTTTCTCCATGCAAACATTTACAGGAATCATTTTGTGGATTCACATGGAATTTTATGACCAACTGTGTGTTGTTTCTGCTTGAATGCTTCCAGTGATTCAGACATGAAAACATAAAGGCAATGTAGTTCCACAATTTAATAATTATTTGT
The DNA here is from genome assembly GCA_031216915.1 of Pictodentalium vernedei. Classification (NCBI taxonomy): domain Eukaryota; kingdom Metazoa; phylum Mollusca; class Scaphopoda; order Dentaliida; family Dentaliidae; genus Pictodentalium; species Pictodentalium vernedei. Next base: position 164,100,209 of record CM062292.1, read on the forward strand.
ATATAGAAATGAACAAGGTCCCTCACCAACACATTTCCAAAAATCGTAATGTTCTATAAATAGTAACATAAACAAATCATAACGAAGCATGCGCTTATTTTCTGCTGTTGCAAGCTACAGATTTTGTATCGGAGGCCCCTGATGCATGCTGTATTCGGTAATTATGGACTCAATACATATTTACTGGAATACTGAAAGATAAATGTAATTATCTCACCTGAAGTGCAGATGAATCATTGAGGTTAATTTTCCAATGATGAGTGGACAGTAGACCTGCATTAATAATACCTGTATCATCACTTGTCAAAATAGAAATGTTGTTTGCTGAAAAGAAAATAAGTATTCTTTCACATGCAATAAAGTTTTAACCCTTAATGGCCTATTTCTGTTTTTGATTGTCTCAGGACAGGTGCTCAAAAATGTAATTCCAAGAAAGTCCTGCAGACGTCAGTGAAATTTGCACGGCAGTGATTTCTAGTCAAGAGTTGACAGGTTCTACAGGCCTCTACAGGCAGCCAATGCTTGATATGAAATCATTGCTAAGCCACCAAATTTTCAGCCTGTAATGCAGTGAAAATGTCCCGGCCTTCAACATGTAGAGGGCAGAATTATTTTTGATGGTCCAAATTTGTTCCAAAGTGTTTGCCTTGTTACAATTTATGGGAGACATGTAGAGGGTTGAATTATTTTTGATGGCCCAAATTTGTTCCGAAGTCTTTGCCTTGTTACAATTTATGGGAGAGTGCCTATAGGCACTCTCCCATGAATTGTAACAAGACAAATCCATACAGACAAACTATATTTCAATTCAAAGATAATACAAAGTGCATCCACAGAATATGAAGTGTTTAAGTTCTGGCACCTGGACTTCAGAATAAAGCCCAAATACCTTTCTCCAGCACTCTACCAGTTTCAAGGGTTAAATGATATATTATCCTGAAGGAATATACTCATATTTGAAGCCATCTTTAGAACTGAAATGGATATCCAGTTAACAACCGGCTGCAAATTTAACTGGTTGAAAAAGTTACCAACTGGATAACCGCACAGTTAAAACTGAATGCAAATCTAATATTCAAGCTATTAACATTGCAATTTTTTGCAATCATACATGTACAGATGTAGTTTCATCGGCGGTCCCAGACAACTCAATCATCAGTACTATAAGAGCTCTAAACATGTTCAAAATTTCTGTTCTAAAGCTATGCACCTGAACGTTAGTTGGTAAAACATCAAAGACTTGCGAACTTGCAGGGTCTGTTTATCATCTTTTTTCAAGAGATCAAATCAATCATTGTAACACACTGTATATATAGCTGACAGGCATGACATGTGTGGCAAAAATAAGCATACCAAATACTTACAAACGTTCACCTCTTCAGCCCCCGGGTTGTGGCATGTGATCCACAAGATGAAAGTTTGCAAGTACTTCTTGTTCTTCGAATTACCGAGTGGATAAGTAGGAATTTAGTTGGAATCCAGTCAATCCACCCTCCATGTTTTGTGGTTACTCTGGCACAAACTGTCCCATGGCGAGATGCAGGGTGTGCATGGTTTTTTTAGTTAGATTTTTATTATAATTATTTTTTTTATTATCTGAAAAGATTTTTCGTTTTTCAGCAATAAAATCATTAGCGGATGAACTGATGCACTGATTAACTGACCCAATATTGCTCACTGACTGTCAAAACAATACATTGGAAACCGATCTCGGATGTACCGGAGAAATAACAGTCCAAGTAGATTACTCCCACAGTTACCTCACATGTAAATAGGTGGGAAATCCCCTGACAAGGTCAAGGTTTGTCTGTGGCTTGTTTTTAAATGTTTTGTTTTACTTTGATCTGACAACTTTTATGCCTGAGTACAGGTACGACTGAAGCTTGCACATCGCTTTCTATCATTAACAAAGTTAAATTTCTGTAAGTCAAAATATTCTGTCCTGAATAAAATCAGCATTCAGGCAGAATAGTTTGCATACACAATTACAGATTTCCCATTTTGTGATGGTTCCGATCCAAATGTTTATCACATGCAGATACCTTCTAACCCAACTATGTTTTTATGTGATAAACCCCAATGAAGACAGCGGTTAAAATTAGAGGATATCTAGATAATATCCGGTTGGACCTCACAGTTATCTGGTTGAGAAGAATGGTCAACCGTTTCAGCATTAGCCGTCTTGCAAGAAATTTTGGATAAACATCATCAGAAAGGCCTATAAAAAAATTCTTGATTCTCACGCTCATCCCTCATCATTGAAATCTTCCTCATTACTCTTTTTTTGACCTGAAATCTTTTCATTGATACTACTTTGCACTTACAGGAATAAAAGTTTAACCCTTTACCTAACATGAAAAGCAGACGACACTTGTAAAAAAAAATTCTTGAATAACTAATTGTTATAATTTTTTTGTCTCAAAAACATAGGTTATGACCCCTCACTGGAATGAGCTTGACAAGCTCATTCTAATGAGGTGTCATAACCTATATTTTTGAGACAAAAAATGAAAAAATAATGAAAATTAATAGGCGATTTTTCAGAATAGCACTGGCCGGTTTTGACCGTAATGTTGGGTAAAGGGTTAACCAACTATATCTTGTTTCACAGAGCTCACTAAGGGTCCTAGTTAGGACTAAGGGAGACCCCCAAAACCCCCACACAACAGCATTTCATCTATTATCTTTGCCCCCCCCCCCCACACCAAAAAAATGGATATGGCACCCCCACCCCCATTATAGAATCCTGGCTACTTGTCTGTGACACAAGAACTTGAACATGTAAAACTTCAAAACTATGTGCATTCTGGGACAAACTGGTGGGACAAACATCCTGTAACTTCTCTCTCATTATCTGCCGCAGGAGTCTTGTCAAACCAATATACAAACCAAACTTAAAGAAAATCATCAATCTGAATTATGTAGACTGTCATCTTCAGAATGAGGACCCCAGAGGGTGTTGCAATGTAGCTTCACTAAATTTACCCTCCGTGAACCTCAATCTGAATCAAGGTCTCAACCTAAACAGCAAGAGGTACCCAGAGGATAAATTGGCACACTGTTTGGGATAGCATCAGCAAATTCATCCTCTGAGGATCTCATTCAGCAAATGACTGATTGCTTATTTTCAGGCTTGAGTAGCAACATTATGACAAGACATCTGTACATTTTTAATGTGGGCAATTAAGGAAAACATTGTCATTTTTGAAAATCGCTCATCTGGAACAAAATTGGATGAATGACAAATCAGTTATCTAAATGAAATCCCTTCATAATTATGACCAGTAGACTGTTCTAAAGGTTTTCGGGCTTCGGGCCCCTGTAGCCGTCACAGTTGCCCAATCGTGTCCAAAAGGGGACGTTCTCATCCAGACATTATATGAAGTCAACCTACCAAGTTACAATGAAATCCTTTCATAAATATGACCTGTAGACTGTGCTAAAGGTATTCAGGCTTCAGGCTCGGGCAGCCATAATGGTTGAATGATCGCAACCAAAAGGGGACATTCTCATCTGGGCATCATCCGGAGTGATCCCACAAAGTTACAATGAAACCCCTTCATAAATATGACCTGTAGACGGAGTTCAAGATTTTCGGGCTTCGGGCACCTGTAGCCATCACAGTTGGCCAATCATGACCAAAAGGGAATGTCAACATCTAGGCATTCTATGGAGTCAACCTAACAGGTTACAATGAACTCCTTCCATAAATATGACCTATAGACTATGCTAAAGGTCTTTGGACTCGGGCAGCCATAAAGACTGAATGATCACGACCAAAAGTGGACATTCTCATCTAGACTTTATTTGGAGTCCATCCTACCAAGCTACAATGAAATCCCTTTATAATTATGACCTGCAGAATGTTTTAAAGGTTTTCAGGCTTCGGGCCCCTGTAGCCGTCACAGTTGCCCAATCGTGTCCAAAAGAGGACGTTCTCATCTAGACATTATATTATATGAAGTCAACCTACCAAGTTACAATGAAATCCCTTCATAGATATGACCTGTAGACTGTGCTAAAGGTTTTTTGGCTTCGGGCTCGGGCAGCCCTCCTGGTTGAATGATCACAACCAAAGGGGACAATCTCATCTGGGCATCATCTGGAGTGATCCTACGAAGTTACAATGAAATCCCTTCATAAATATGACCTGTAGACTGTGCTCAAGGTTTTTTGGGCTTCGGGCACCTGTAGCCATCACAGTTGACCAATCGCGACCAAAAGGGGATGTCATCATCTAGGCATTATATGGAGTCAACTTAACAGGTTACAATGAAATCCTTCCATAAATATGACCTTTTGCCTATGCCAAAGGTTTTTGGGCTCGCGCACCCATCAAGGCTGAATGATCACGATCAAAATGGGACGTTCTCATCTAGACATTATTTGGAGTCATCCTACCAAGTTACAATGAAATCCCTTCATAAATATGACCTGTAGATTGTGCTAAAGGTTTTCGGGCTTC